>JALPQI010011220.1:0-38519 GCA_025490895.1 Thaumatotibia leucotreta | reverse complement strand
ACGGATAAACTCGCGTATATTAACTAACTTTAACTTCGGATGACAGACCACGAACCCTGTAAAGTGTTGGAAACGTCGGAATGAAGTTAAACTTTGTTAATATACGCGAGTTTTATCAGTTTTCATAGTTTTATTGCATGTGTAATCCTCGCGGTAACCGAAGAAAATATTATAATATTGCATCTTGAGATTTCACTTTTTACTATATTGCAGTTTAAAAGGAACTTATAACATGGAGGAAAATCCCCGTTTTTGAATGTGGGTGGTATGAACAGAAATATGTCTCACAGGTCGCAATCCTACGGGATCAAAATTATTTTCGTCTTGGGCGTTACCTCTTCAAGAACTCGTAACGCTCAGGATTCCATTGTTTATTTAGGGCTTCAATGAACGTTTACGTTGGATGGAAAACTCATTCAGGTAAGAATAAAAGAGGGTTAAGTACTGCGTCGAAGCAGTACCTTATTAATCTTCAAATTGGTTTGTTAGTTCAGTAAAAAGTTCAAACCAAAAAACCCAGTTTTTAAATTCCGGAGCGATTTTATCGAAAATTATCATTTCAGTAAACCGCTAGTAATTTTGGCTAAACAACTAAAACGAATTTGAGGATTAAGGTAGGTACTACTTCGATGCACAATTTAAGCTTGTTTAATTCTTACCTAAATTAGTTTTCTATCCAACATACCGTTTTCGAGCTAAAAACAAAAAAAAACTGAAAAATTATTATAATTTGACAGTTATACTTTGTAAATAGTGAAGCTCAACTCCTAAGATCTGAAATGGAATTCGAGATCAAAAATGTAAACAATCTATGACAATGACATGACATTACAAAGTCAATGTTAAAGTGACATTCCAGGGGTATACAACGTTTTATATAGAATGCAGTTTTGAACACCTTTGTAAATTAACGTCGCATTTTGAGATTGTTTTTTTATTTTATTTTATTTATATCTACACTTAGTTGTAAGTGTAGATATAAATAAAATAATCCTTAGGGATCATCCATTAATTACGTCACACCAATTTTATGATTTTTTGACCCCTCCCTCCCCCCTTGTCACACTTCGTCACAATTAACTACACCCTCCCCCCTTAGTGTGACGTCACATGTAGATTTTTAGTTTAAGAAGGTAAAAATTACCACATCACTTTTTAAGTAACTTTTTATTGGGATTGCTTAAAATGATTCGTGAAATTCACGTAGAGAAAATTTACCTGTTCTTCCTCCGCTCAAGGGTTTTGGATTTTCTATTCTTTTATGTTCATGTATTCATGTATGTGAGGATTGTGACGTCACAAACATAGAACTCCTCCCTCCCCCCCTGTTACGATGTCACATTTTGTGGACCCCCTCCCTCCCCCTTGAGGTGTGACGTAATTAATGGATGATCCCTTACAGGTACTAAACCTAAGACAATGTTTTATGTGTAGATGTAGATACGCCAAAGTCAAAGTATGTTCGATACACATAAAGTATCGCAATCGTTAACATATTTTTGGATATGACAATAAAAAACATACGTCTGAGTGTCCACGGTTCCTGATTAGTGATTATAAAAATAAAACCTAGTAAATTTGCTAGAATGATGTAAATAATCAATGTTTGAAAACGAATGTCGTGTTACTTTAATCTTTAGGATAGTAGAGGAACGAATTCCAGTCTTTATCTATAGTTACGTTAAAATCCATTTCGATTAAAACATGAAAATGATTGATTTGTAGGTAAAAATACTAAAATCTGTATTAATGTACTTTGTGATGCTAAATTTTAGGAGTTTTTATGAATTCATAAAACAGTCATTTGTTGCACCCTCTTGTTTTGATTTTTGAAGTTCATAGTTATAAATGCGAACCCTCTTGAATGGTTCTTAGAGTAGGTACCGTATTACATTACGAATAAACAAGTTATTGTTATAACTGCGAACCAAATGTTTAAGATTTCTTATCATTGCCAGTAGTATAAATTAAACACCTTACATTTTATTATGAGTAGCGAAATATATCACTAAAAAAATCATATATTTCGCTTAATGTTTTGTATTAATATTTTCTAAAATATTAAAAAATTCTACGTACCGTCAGTGACTGTAAATACGCATTTTTTATAAGTATTTTAATGATTTTAGGTTACCCACTACTCGTGATTATTTTTTTGTGGTGGTATCCCATTTGTTTACATTTTTGATCTCCAATTCGATTTCACATCTTACCAATAAAGTGGTAAAATTATATTTAAAAATACACATAAAATGGGAATGACGAATTATTTTTTAATGTGTTGAATGGGATATCATTCTTACAAATTTTTTTTTTGTCGGAAATATGATCATAATAAAAATAAGTAACAGTAGTGTACCTAACTAAAAACTAGTATTCCATGTTGAAGGAATATAGACTACCTATCACTGCTAAAAGTACACCTACTTACTTTCGCGAAAGAAATAATACCATACTTTGGTAAGGAAAAATGTAAGTTACTATTATATATTTTGCAACGTGAAACTTACGAGCAGTACTTGCCTATTGTAAACGAGAATAAAAGGAAGCCCTATGTGGTGGCCTGGGGGCCTTTAAAGTTCAGTTTCTTTAGGACTTTATTTTATTAGGTAAGTACAAGATGTACACACTTATATTGTTATACACCGTGGACAGTTTAAGCCCGACCGATTTTAACAGTGTATTCCTGACCACATTTAGAAACTATAATGTCATATAAACTTTTGTATACAGAGTGTAAGTCTAATACGGGCGAAGCTCTTAACGGGTGTTGGTTTACGACATAATAAGTATACATTCAAATAACTTTTACTTAAAATTAGAGCAACAAAATTTTCTATACAAAGGAATTCGCGCAAATGTAGAGCAACATACGCGAGTGAAACACTCGTTGACAGCTGATTTCAAAAGCAGATGACATAACTGCCATATCAACAATAACAAATGTTCGTACCTACATTGCTGCTCCAATAATCTTAAAAAAATCTGTGGGGTCATAATTACGAGTAACTTAAAAAAAACCTTGTAATCCATGATTACACTAATAAATCCCATGCCTGGTTTAATTGATCGCCCGTATTAGATTTATACCCCGTATTAGTTTTATTTTATGTATATATACATATAGCTGGTTGATAATTTATGGTATTTCCTGAACTCATCTGTATTTACGCGTCTACGCTTTATAATCTTGAGGCTTAGCCTAGGTAATGGCCGTGATATACATCTCACGTTCTACAGAACAGAAAGTTACGAAACTCCTCTATGTAGTAGCAATAATTAACTGAAAAGACAATGTGGCCCCTTTTGATTGAAAAAGTATTTAAATGTGAATATTTAAGGTCATTCAGGGCAAATGCAACTAGATACATATGAGGTAAATGATTCTCCGGCATTAAATTTCCACCCTGTATTTTATTATGTTCTCACCTAAACAAGTACAAAAACCCCACACTGTACTAGCTCAACTTGCTCTTGGCCGGTTTTAAAAGAATAATAGATACTTCTACATTTTTTTTTATATATATTTATTTTCAAAACTACAATTTATGTACATAGATTAAATCTAACTAATCTACTTAACCTAACCTATATCTAAGATTGGCCCTTGTGGCATTGTACCGAGGATGCTAGCGGCATTTCCTCGCTGTATCGCAATACTGATGCGTTGTGCGAGGAAGTCGCCATCAGCTCTTAGGTCTTTAATTACATCAACCAGACGTTTCGCGATCTCAGCAAACAATTTGTATGCGCTGGGGCCCCATGAACCTAAACTTACTTCTAAATAAAATTAGTTCACTGGCCTTTGCCCATTACGTAATATTTTTATATCCTGTGAACTCCAAGCCGTATTTAGATTGATCAGCCTCAAATAACCACAAATTAATAAATCAAAAAGAACATCATGTAGCTACATAAAGCGTATTTTTTGTAAATATTTGAAAAACTTAAAGTTATATTACTGAATATGTTGCTCGCGAGTGTACACGCATTGTAATATTAATATCTTGTCGATTTGGCGATATGCAAAACACCATTAAAGGAAATACCTACGTATGATAGAGGTACAGTTGTGAACAATCCCAATTTTTATCAATATCGAAGACTCGATCCTAATGTACAAACTTTTTGGGAATTGCTCACCAAATACATGTTGAATTATTTTGTATGGGAAAAATCATCATCATCATCATCATCTCAGCCATAAGACGTCCACTGCTGAACATAGGCCTCCCCTCTGGACCTCCACATGTACCGGTTAGATGCGACCTGCACCCAGCGTGTCCCGGAAAAAATAAAACAGAAATATTCAATAAAACATATGAAAATTTATTTAATAAGGTCTTCACTCCAGCTGTTTCAGGTAATACTCAATACACACTGTAGAAGTTTAATGATTAGTTACCACCACAAAATATACAGCATTTTAGCTTTTGTTCACTTTTTCCTGAAAATAGCCCACTTATACATTTTGAACTGTATTTACAGTGCAGGGGGCTTACTGCCAATACCGAATAATGTTAATTTTGACTTACTGTCTTTTTCACTTAAATCACGTACAGATATAGTGCAAAATCCTTTCTCTTCGGCTTTTCACGGAAACATCCGAATTCATATTGCTGTCACAATGAACTTCAGTGTATATTGCACTGAAGCTAATTGAGACAGGGAGATTAATTCGGGCGTTTCCGTGAAAAGCCGAAGAGAAAGGATTTTGCACTACATCTGTATATTTACATAATTGGAGTGTTATAAATAATTGCTCAAAACGTTCACTTGTCAGACCAATGTTTGCGGATACAGCCGCGACATGTTTTCAGAGCGTATCGTATTATGTGAGCTTGCGAAAGTTTCCTCAACTAGTATTGTCAGGGGTACTGAACTGATGCGCATATGTAACTGTCAAACCTATCCAGACTGCACCACGTGAATATCTCCGTTTTACATAATTCATTCTTGTGTCGTATAATTGCGGTCTGACTGCAAAGATGCATTCGCAGTAAGCTTTTATTCACTCCTGATGCTTTGTAAATCGATACATGAGGTTGTTTGACGCAATTGGTATCATACAGTTAGTTTTGCATTTCATATTTTCTTTAAGGGCTATCACTTGGTAGTAGCAACGTACCGAGGAGAAGTTTCATAAGTTACGAACCTTCTATAGAGAATATTCTCAGTAATCGTGTTTTTAAAAGCAATCTAATCATGCCAAAACCCTTGTATATACATACCTTTCAAGGTATTTTTACGCCTTATTTACTCAATTATGAAATACATTATTCTTCATAACACTATTTTATAAGTTCTCATGGAAACATTCCCATTGTGAACCTACTTCTCATGAAAATTCTTGGAAATTTCTGAGCCTATTCCCGCAATTTTGAGAATGGCTGTAACTTGTACATTGCTACGTGGTAGGCGATTTAAGAGTAAACGTCTAAACCCACAAGATCGTACCATACCGTGACCGCAGCATGAACGTTTCTGAAAAAAATATTCTTTTCCCCTCACTAGCTCGTAAAGCGCTCGTTTATCCTTTAATACGAGCGGGTAAAAACGCTTTTTACACACTTGTGAATAAAGTAATTTTGACATTTCTCTAATTCCTATAGCCCCCTACTGCCTAGTATAAGTGGATCTGTATGACCGTAGTAAACATGCGCAATCGGAGCTCACATGTTAAATTGGTCGTTTCTCATGTGACTTTGTAAGCCATTGGCAATATTAAATTCCATAAGTAATTCTATTCTACGATACGTTTCGACATTGAGTTTTCAATAGTTTCTTAAAGTTAATTTACATTTGGATGAGATTTGTAATCATATTTCCTCGCGATAGTGAGGGGAAAAAATTTGTATTACACTTGGCGGCAAAGTTTGTTCAACTCTCGTGCCTTGAGACCTTCGCAATGCTCAAGATTCCAGTTTTTGAACCACTCGCTACGCGCGTGGCTCAATTTTGGAATCTTTCGCTAGCTCAGGTCTCAATATTGGCACGACAGTTAAACAACAACTTTGCCCCCTTGTATAATAAATAACTATTGTATTGAAAAGCAAATATATTTTTTTGTCTGATACGTTCATGCTACGGGCATGGTATATGGTACGGTCTAGTGGTAGGCGATATTTGGTATCAGTATCTGGAATGACGATGTAGGACGGTCATGTCATTCTCTGAAATCTTGACTGCGGCCGCGCGCTTTAATGAAATTTAATGATACAACCCTTTCCATACATTTTGTATTTGAAAATGCCCCGGGTTTGAGGTGATTAGCCTAATATGTCAGGGGTTAGTCCTATAGTGTTTACAAAATTAATTACGTATTCTTGTCTCATAAACATGCCTAGGTACAAGTATCAATCTAACAGTAATTCGGCACGTAGGCTTACATACTTATATGCCTTATACGCAAGTAAAATTGTTTGACAAAGATATGGTTTAACGTGAAAATTGCAAATAATGTGTGAGCAACTGATTCAATACATTCGATCCGCAGAGTTTTGGTAGCCCTATATGCAAGACACGACGTCAATACAGGGTTAATTTTAGACATGCAAAACTGATAAGACTGCGCGACAAAGTTGCTTTCGCGCCAGCGGCTGCGTTTCGGTATAATGTTTAGAGCTTAAACATTGAAATGGATTCGTTGGTGCGTATGAATGAGGTGAGGAATTATTCAAGTGACGAATGGTTAGACGCGGGCGTTCACCCTGGCTGGGTCTGTGACCGCGACCAGCTGATCACTAGCCGCAGAAGCTAGACTGGGAAGACAACCTACGCCCGTCACCATCATGCTTCTTCCTCCACTCTCCATACTTTGCCAAGGCAGCAGATTCGCAGCATTGTAATTACAGCTTCATATTTCGTACGGTCACAGTACTTGTCGATCGATCCGACGACGTGAACTCGTCTGCTTTACTATACAGAGTGGAAATGAGTATACCAACAAACTTGAAGGATGTATTCCTGATCACATTTTGAGACTGTCATATGAAATCATATGAAGTTTTCTGGATTCGGCTCAGTTTCAGAGATAATGACATGTTTAAGAAAAACTATTTTAATTTTTTTTATTCAGAATAGGTAGACGTTTAACCACGATCATACCTGCTGGTAAGTGATGATGTAGTCTACGGCGGAGCACGTTTACCTATGAGATATCTATCCACACTTGCCTTGAAGATATTCAGATTATACACATGCAGAAACACAGATTCGGGCAAGGCATTCCACTCTTTGGCAGTTTTCGCATAAGAAAAGTCGAAGCGAAACTCTTCGTGCGTATTTTTGGAATACCTACCATGAAGTGATGCCGGGGTGACGATTGTCTGGTAGTCCGATGGTAAAATGGGAACGGAGGAATAAGGTTGTGCAGTTCCTCAGCACACTCTCCGAAATGTATCCTGTAAAAAACCCTACGAC
Organism: Thaumatotibia leucotreta; assembly: GCA_025490895.1. Taxonomy (NCBI): domain Eukaryota; kingdom Metazoa; phylum Arthropoda; class Insecta; order Lepidoptera; family Tortricidae; genus Thaumatotibia; species Thaumatotibia leucotreta. Next base: position 31,097 of record JALPQI010011220.1, on the reverse strand, counting down.
GATGTTCAAGACTTAGAAGGCGAGTATTTGTTAAATCATCGTCATTGATGATTCTCTTTGCCCTTCTCTCGACTGCCTCCGGTTTCATCATAACACACTGACAAATTCCTGCATGATTAAAATTAAACACTATGAGTTTTCATCTTGACAACATTTTTCGCAAACTTTTTTTCTTATTTTCTCTAATGTTAATCAATACGTTAGAGAAAATAAGGAAAAAGTTTCCGAAAAATGTTTAATTTAAACAATTTCAAAACAGTTTTTTCTTACAATTTATTACTAGTCATATATAAAAAAAAATATATCACGAAAAAAATATAAAATAGTTGTTTATTATATACTTAAGTGTGGAAAGCCCACTACCATACAAAATTTTACAATAACTACACTATGCGAGGAAAATCAGACTATCTGAATCGTACCAACCAGACCGAGCGGAAAAATACCTACTATGAAAGTGGTCAAATATATCACAGTACCTACCGAACAGACTACTTTGGCAGCTACGAAGTAGGTATTTGACGTTGTCTGTACATAAATGACAAAACTGGGGGAGGCCTATGGATGATGAAATGATGATACATATTATTAAACGCATTTTAATTATTTAGAGCTTAGTTTGATAATACTTCAACACATAAGTAACTATGAATAAATCCTAGATTGACTTATATACTGTTATGTCAACAGTATGTACTTTCGAATCCCATTCTAATCGTGGTTTGATAATACAATCTATTCGAGTGTTGTCTGAAATCCTGTCCTTCAGTTAGGTACCCTTCTTTGCTGAAAAAAATATCGCAAATCAAAGTCGCAGGAGCTTTCATTTCGTTCAGTACGAACCAATTTCCAGATAAGTGGCCCTACCGCCAAAATCGAAATTCGTAAATTTCGAGGATTTCGTCTCTCTCACTCTAATGACGCCTTCGTCTGAGTAACAGAGAAAAATCCTTGTAATTTACGAATTTCGATTTTCGCGGTAGTATTAGGAGCAGCAGTAGCCCTTCCACGACCCAACAGCTACCGCGGCGTTATGCCCCGGCAACGACATTGGTCTAAGGCGACCAGCGGCGAGCGAATCCATGAGTGGGACCGGGATGCCGATATGGGTGCGAGGGGGAGCACCATACGTTTTCCGCTAAGCCGGTCGCCTTAGACCGATGTCGTGGCCGCGGCGTTATTAACGTTATTTTTTTTTTATATACTTTCTATGCTGTAGGCTTATGATGGTACCGTGTTTAATCGTTTGTCGTTGTTGCCGTCAGGTTCTGACAAGTATTGTAAGTGCGAAAGTGATGCGTAGCACGATAAATAGATAAAACGGGACCATCATAAGCCACCTGGCACCAATACGCGTATACGAGCGTAATGGATAGAAAGTAAGTCTGCGTTAACAACACCACGGCAGCTCATGGTAGGTATACAGGGAGCGTAATTAGCAGAGCCCGGATTTTTTATCGCACAGTAAGACGTTAGAGTACCATGGAGTCGATATACATTAAAACTTTTAGTCAGGGCAATTCTCATACTCACTCAATTATTTAATTTCAAAAGATGGCTATAACTTGATAATTTCGAGATATTTGGATTAAATAAGGTTTGAAAATATTTGCTGTTACCCGAAAAAAAAAACATTTTTTTTTGACAAATTGGAAAAAGTATACTCAACAATATGAGCAAGTTGTCTGATGGAGTGGGTATTTGAGAGTAGAGCGATCGTTTTCCAGTTACAACTAGATTTTCAATTAAATAAATAAATATTATTGTTTTTTTGTCAGCCTCCATAGCCTAGTTGGTAGTAACCCTGCCTACGAAGCTGGAGGTTCCGGGTTCGAGTCCCGGCTAGGGCATTATTTGTGTATTATCTCAAATATTTGTTCCTTAGTCATGGCTGTCTATGTATTTAAGTATCTATATGTATCTATCTATTATATATATCGTCGCTTGGTACCTAAATCACAAGCCTTAATTGAGCTTATCGTAGGACCAAGTCGATTTGTGTATGGATGTCCCAAGATATTTATTTTTTATTTAATTAAACTCGTAATATTTATTTTATTTATAATCGACATTTGGAATTAATTATTGAGTGAGTATGAGAATGAATATGGCTAACATTTTATCGGTGATTGTATAATATTTGTACTAAGAAAAAAGGCTGTCGACGAGTGCTTCTTTGATTACCTTTCTAATAGGTACCATAAAACCAACTATAGTATTATCCCTTAAATGCATGGTGTACGATGTACCTATCGTACATAACCAAAACGTAGTTGGTGTTTGAAAACTAGATACGTAAATTATGTTCTTAAGGTTAATTTTGCAAGGAAATTTAATGAACTTTCAAACTTATTACTGATTTGTTGGCGTAACTGTACTAAAAAAACTTACATATGCGTGCGTTTAGGGGTTTTAACTAAGTAAGAACATATTTTTTATTGGAATTTTATAATTCATACCATAACGATTTTACAATTACTAGAATTTAATATACTTTTCAATCTAAAAGTAAATAATACTTGTATGTTTTATCATTCACGATTTTGCAAAAAATGTATTATTTATGATGTAGGTATCGAAATTTTGATTAGTAATACAAATTCCACCCAAAATATGTCCACAGATTTTTATTTTTTTCGTGCTTGCGACGCCATTAGGTATGCACATTTTGTTTTTGGAACGAAAAAAAAGTCGTGCATTTAAGGGTTAACTTAAAAATGTACCAGCGAATGTGTCTTACGATATTTATGTGTCATGATTGGCTGATCTTCAGTTAAAGGTATCCATTACTCAAAATTATTGCTATTCTTATCTAAGGTCATCACCATCAGTCAAAAAAGGATAGGGCTAACATTTATTTGACAGATACGTTAACTAGGGATTGAAAATTGAGTCCCAGTAAGTTAACCCCTCGTATGCGTTCTGTCAAATTACGTTACTGAAAAAGTGACCTTGACAATTAAGACAATAGATTGAAATTCCCACGCACGGATCCGTGTCTAAGCATACGAGGGGTTAAATGCTTTGGAAATAAGCCATATTTGTTTACCTACATGTTTTTGTTTTCTACTGTCGAAGTGTTATAAATATAAACATGTATGATTCTATTAGCTTGAATCATAATTTTATGACTGATCGAATAGGTGGTGTTGGTGTCATAGTAAGTACCAGGGATCGGATAACGGTTTTTTCTCCATACAAAAAAACGGTTCGAATTCCTTTCTTTTTCGTTCTTCGGTTTATAATTTTTTTGTTAATGGAGTAATTGAAAAATATGTTGTTGATAATTACATAAAATGTTGAATAGTACATAAAGAGCGTAAAACATTTTAAAATATTGAGCTATATCGAGGTTTTTCTAAAAAACCGGTTCCGATCCCTGGTAAGTACGACTCCTAGTTTTGACCAGAGAAGCAATTAGCTACTCAACGATAGATGGCGCGGGAAACGATATGCCAAAATTTTACTTATGATACGAAAGATTCCAATATTGCCTATGGTCGGCGGTGAGTTGTTTTCAAAATAATTTTACATAAATCATGTTCGCCGACTATTGAATATTAGGTATATTACTCTAAAAAATAATGATTTAGCTATAACCTATTTTTACCGTAGGTAGGTAAGGCCATTTAATGTGTCACCGAATAATAATGTCGACAAATGTCGCTGTCATTTCTTTGGTTTTGACAAGATAGAATGTTTTTTTTTCCAAATTGCAGTTTCTTTGGTTAAATTCATAAATACATGCGTATTTATAACCCATTTAAGGAAATTGCTTGTTCCAGTATACTTCTTTTTACAAATTCGTCATGGTAAGCGGCCATGGGAGCCAAGCTCCGCAAGATGCAGACTCGTTCTTCCGGGACCCCGTGCAGCACCGCTCGCAGGTGGTGTATGCCAAACAGACCCGCGAGAGACAAATCTTCATGGAAGACCTTCGAGCATATCGTCGCGGGCTCGAGATACAAGCCATGAAAACGATGAAAAGACTCGTCGGCCCGCGCTGGTACCAAGTGCTGAGTGTAACGCAAAGAGAAGCCCTTGACAGGTTAGAACCATCCATTTATCAGGATTTGCTAGAAGGGCGTCCTAGTAGAACATCACGCATAATCTTTAGGCTCGGTATATACCCTCCTCCAAAACCCACGGACTTGATGATTGCAAATTACCAAGGAACCGAAGATCCAAAAAAAATGTTGGCGCATTTATTTTTCCTTCATCACGGTCACTCGATTGAGGGAAGGCGAAATTCGTATGCTTTAAATTCTAAGCTCTTATTGTCGGCGATATATTATTTGGGATTAAGAAATTTGATTGAATTGTTACGAGAAAAATTTAAACCTGATGAAGAATTGCCACCGCCGCCACCCAAGCCAAAAGTGAAACGCCCACCACCTGCGTCTCCTTACTTAGAGAGAAGTATTATACCATTGTGGTGTCCTGCTAGCCCTAAAAAGTTCAAGCCTGCTCCATTACCTAACTTAGACGAATTCAATGAGCCTTATGTAGAAGGTGACGAATATAGAATTAAAATAAAGCCGCCACCACCTCCGCCGCCACCACCCCCTCCAAAGCGAGTTCCTTTAGCTATTTGCGACAAACTAGCAGGCGTTTTTAATATTGCACCAAGCCAAGTGACGTCTGTCACAATGAAAGCTACAATGACACAGCAAAAAAGCCGTAAAAACAATGTGATGCTTGAAGTTAAAAAGAAAACTTATGGAATATGCATAACTCGACCTCAACGCAAAAATTTACGGCGCCACCTTAAAGCTCCATCGACTGGCATAAGCAACGCTCAGTACTTGATACAAGGAGTGTTTAAAATACGTGGGCGAATAGTATACGTTCTCGGTAGTGTTTCTTTAACACCCACAGATGGTGATATCATTCACGGCGGATTCACGCAGAGTCCGGCCGGCATCATGAACATACATCTCGGGATCCGCGGATTTCCGGTCCCACCGCCACCTGATCCTTGTAACTGTCTGAAGAAATGGCAGGACAGTGTGCTACAATACGTTAAAGGAAGCAAGTGCTACTGCGATCACAACTTCGACTACGGCAACGAGGGCACATTCCCTCCGGATGAACTTCCTTACTTCCAGAAGCCGGTGGGGGACTCGCCATTTAAATTTAACTACCACACAATATTCGACATAGATGAAAAGCAGATGTTGGTCAAAAAAGAGATGAATAGGTTTCTTGAGACCGACAGCGTGATAGGGACAAAGAAGGACGTACTTAAAAAGAAAGAAAAGACTAGAAAATCGTCGAAAACGTGTTTGGGAAATCGGCCGAAACCTAAGACGTATCTGAAGTGCGTGCTGCGATATCTGCGGGGCGTCAATATGGCGGCGCGGCTGCCTGACGTGCACCTGGCGCCCGAGCTGGTGGAGTGGATGCGGCGCCGCATCGCCGGGCCTTTCGAACCACACCAGCGCCAAGCCTACATACGCCAGACTCGCGAGCTTCAGACCATGCTCGACAGCCTCACACCCAGAATTTACGGGCCTCTCTTAACAAAGGACAATACCGAGTTCAAGATTGCATCCAACTGGTCACAAAAGGGAATATTGAGAGAAAGATTCATTAAGTATTCGGCCGAATACAGAAGAAAAGTGTTCAAAATGTTCGCCAATATTAATAACCTATTCTGGCGGATTATGTTTCTCCCGGAGTTTCCCGATAAGAAGTTCCGTCAGATATTCTTTTCGTATTTGTGGGGGACGGCGGAGGAGATGATGCTGATGCGGCCGTACTGGCCGTTCGAGGTGAACGACCGCAAGGAGCGGATCAGGAACCGGCGCGTGGTGTGCTTGCCCCACGGCTACGAGCCCAAGACTGCGTGACCGCGAGGATCAGATATTAGGATTCAGAATATAAACAACTTTTCAATACTTTATTTCTTTCTTTTATTACTAGACACAAAGAAAAACATCATAAACACGACAGTTTCCAGTGTAGGTAATTTAAAGTCAGACATATAATTATTATTTTAAAATAACATTGATTGATTTGATTACGTATTGATAGATTTATGTTATTAAGATAAATTGCATAGACATTGATGTTCACTGGAGCAACTAGGTTGGCTCTCGCAGCCCGCTACGGAAACATCGGAGCTCTCGTTACGAGTAGCCAATAGGCTACCCTCCGTGTTATCTTGAACCAATACACGAGATACTATTTAAGTGCATAATAGACCTTTGTACCGCTGATTGAGACCTCCTTCAAAACTATATAATGCGAAAATGTTTTCATTTAATAGGTGTTTTTAATTCATTTACAATGAATTTTATCTTTATGAAAAATCTTACCATGTCATGGTCGTATTATAATACTCCGAAGGTATTTTAATTTAAAATATTTCTTTACATACTAATTTTATATGCCATCTACTACAATATAGATACTTAATGTCTAGAAAATATTATGATACAAGTCTTAAATTAGGGTAATAATAAAAATAACGTTTTAATGTAAATACAACACTATTGCTACAATTGTAGTAGGTCACTACAAATTACGGATATTCAATCTTCTTTGGTATCAATGTTGCAGAACAAAACATAACAGGACGCAGAGAGAACATCTAACCAGCTGAGAAGAATACTGATACGAAATGAAATAATGTCATTAAAGCATCTCTTCACTAAACCTAACGAAACAACTTATAACAGAGTAAAAGTACAATGGCAAAACGAACCTTTATTAATGATTAGGGATCTAATTATATACAAATTGATATTATTAGATGACCCCGACGTATGAAACTGAATAATTTAACGCGCGTGACATTCCTTCGCCAACTATACAAGTGAATCTTCAATCCTTGATATTGTTATTAAGGTAAAAAATCCTTGAAACTGTATATAATTGGCTTTAGATAGACTTTTACTTATACGAACAACGCGCTGCGTTTAAATTGTGCAACATTACATTTTCATTAAAATACAATAAAATATAGAATTAAAAAACCATAAAATATCAGGTGTAAAACAAGACGGACAGTGGAACGGTTTGTGCACGAATCTTACAACAAAGCGTTAAAATATAGATATATACATATATAAATAGTTATAATAAATATAATGCCTCTAGGCTTACATCTATTAACCCATTGTTAACCCACACATCATGGGAGCCCTCAATCACTCGAACCGAACATTCGACAGTTAAGTAAGTACGGATATTGAAACACCGATGCGAAGTTACTATTTACGATTACATGTATGCACTACTGAATTTAATCTGGTTAAATACATATATGTAAAACATTCACTTAATTTACTTCTTTATGTAGTGATATTTATCAACCGTAACATTTAAATAGCAATCCATGATGGTTTTCAGTCCGTTTCAAGCAATTCGGTGGATCCAATAAACAAATGTATCCAGCTTTTAATCCGATCCTTAAATCTATGATATTTAAAACATTTAGACTAGTACGATTATGATTAACGTTAATAGACACATAATAAAAGTTACCTGTTCTCGTGGCCATCATGCATTGATAGTCATTTAAAGTTGATAAATAGTCCAAGTCCAATAAAAATGTTTATCGCCGATTCATGTTTTAGTAGTCACAATCCATTGCATATTCCAAACATTACACAAATCAATTCAGGTGAAAGTGAGACAAATTATACCATATATTTCGTTTCATAAATAATGTATGATATAAGGACAAACTTAACTTTTGTTTGTGTGCGTGATGCCGTATTAAGTTTTACAATTGTACATAATATGTCGGCTTTTGCATTATACTGTTTGCTGAATATACAGCATATGGCGTTCTGGCACCGGTACAATAGTATGAACTTGTATTTTAAATGAAAACGAGTACCGAATAATCTTTACTTAATAACAAACGCCTCCTAACTTAGCAAGCTGCTAAAATATCAAAAAATATAAAACGAAATCGTAAACAATATAAACAATGTAGGTATTTATACAGCCTAAGATATGCACTACAATAACTGCTATTAGTTTAAGTAGGCAATAGTATGAAAGCATTTTGAAACTATGCAATGAGCAATTGAAAGGGAAAAATTAATATTTCTTTACAGGAACCAATGATACTTATCGACTTCTAGGTTAAGAGACGTTTACGAATAAAGTGGTTTGGTGGTTCTGCCGACTATCTCAGTTAATTTAGTTGCAATAGATATTGAAGCTCAAAAAGACATCAATATGACTTCGGAATTGGAACACCGTGAAAATACGATGGCAAAGGTGCATCTGTATATTGTGCGACAGCAATTCGCGACCTCGCGCCTACTAGCCGCTTTTTAATTGTATCAATTGATTAAAAAGAGTTGATGAACCGCGAGGAAGCCACAAGTCGTGTCAATCACTAGTTGTGCTAGGGCTGCTGTAAAACATATAACCATATAAGTCATTCCCTTCGTAACGATAGCATGGCGCTATCAGTCTCCATATAGTTTTGATACATGTATATTATTGAGTTTAACTTATCCTTATTTTCTCACAAAGTGTTTTGATTGTTGAAATACGAGAGCCTTAAATTTTACATAAAAATCCTTATAACCTGATTCTTCCAGATCTAGAATTGTTTGACTTAATCAGAATCTCGAGCCGGTTCGATCTAGATAATAAATAAAAGATAATGTTTAAAAAAACCATTACATAACGTTTTCTTTGCCTATAAACTTACTACGACTAAGAGCGTCGCGTAACGAAAATCTATAGAAATTTTTGGGACATTTTTTTACCAGTTACAAAAAAGGACGAGTTTCTCAATTCCACTAATTGATTGTGTTGGTTGAATTGAGTAATCAATATTCAATATCTCTGAGAATCGCGTTTTTCTTAATCGAACGGTTATAACTATGAGTTTGTCCCGTTGGCACCAAGTTAGTGTCTAATGGCGGGACCTTGGAGAAATCAGTTGAAAACTGTTTTAGATTTTTTTTATTGGTGATTATTTATTATTAAAATCGAATTTGCTCTTGATTTTGAATGAGACCAAGCATGTCCAGAAGGGCTACCATGATGGCATCATAATGCGATTCATTTAGGTTCTGCTTGTCAGATTTTGACAGTTATTGTATAGAACTGACACATCGCGATTCAGAATATTCAGATTAGGTCTTAAAATCGCTTTAGTAGATCGTGGTAGCACCCACACAATGGAAAACACATGGAAGAATTAGGTATTCACTTTTTTCGCTTTTTAAATTTACTCTCCAGCTCGTTCAGGGCTCAAATCTGCAGCTCTTGATGATTGTGCGCATGCGCGGGATGCGGCGCCCTCTGTTGTAGATGAACCAGCGCGGATAGCAGCCTCGTGTTGGCTTCATCTAGGGCGGCGATGCGGTGTTCCTGTGCCTCGATCACGCGCTGCTTGTGGGACAATGCGGCGGCCATCTTGCGTTGTTCGCGTCGCAGCTCGTCCTCGACACTGATCAACCTGAGACGTTTGAGAGTTATTTGCGAATTTTTCAGGGCGGCTTTGAGGTAATTTGGAGAATTTAAGAGATTAACCTTTTGACCGCCAGGTGGCGAAGCAATATGACCTCTATACGACGTTTACAATTATTAAAACGAAATTGATTTTTACGATTTATCGCGTAAGTCGCTATTGTATCGGCGATGTTAACGTCCGTGGCAAACTTTCCGGCATCGCCTATAGCCGACTGTGGCTGTCAAAAGGTTAACGTCCGTTGGAAACATAGCTATAAGAGGTGATGATATTTGCCACTCAATTTTACCTGCAGTTGCGTCTCAAAACTTGCAGCAATAACTTGCAAGTGTAACCTCAGCTTAAGGCCTAGTGATACAAGATAAATATCTAAAACAGTCTAGGTAATAATTTAAATGATAAAATTATTACCTAATCAGCAGGAAATAAAGTTGATTATAGTTTGTTCGAAGATTTTACAAAACAAAACGAAAATAGTATTTGCTTGTCTGTGTTAATTAAATATAAAGATGGATAATACATTAAATTTTCGTGAATATCAATTCAATTGTTTTGTACAGTTGAATATTTTACAAATAATCACGAATGTTTCCAAAATAAAGAGGTTTCTGGGTTTTGTATCCATTTTCCTGTTCACGTTCATACATTAAAAATAGGTTGCAATCAAATATGAAAAATACCCAGTTAAGACCTTCTATTTAAATTTGGAATACCGAATCCCAATGTCCGTTATTAAACCAGAGATGGTAAACGTGCTTACCTGGTGATAATGGCCTTCATCTTGGTGTCGGAAGTGTCCTGGCCTGGCTCGGCCGGGCCGAGGCGCCCGCGCAGCAGGTCCACGGAGTTCTTTAGCCGGTCGATCTCGCGCTCATACTGGAATAACATCATTGTCATGTTAACGACATTGTCACTTACACTTTTTAAAAATTTCTAGGCTAATTGAGATCGGATTATATGGGAAGATTCATTATGAATATACCTCGATATTTTTCTAGCAGGAATGAAAGAATGACACAATTAAACATCGATATAAATGTTATCGATGAATACACCCTTATCTCATATCATAAACATGCTAACTTCATAAATGTAGGTAACCAAGAAATCCAGGACTCACCTAGGCTTTGTTTTGAATATTGAATACTTCATATTAATTATTTCCTGCGACCATATATAACATGGAAATCTAACGCTAGATCAATAATGCCCCCAAAACCAATTGTTCAATTGTGCCAAGATGGGCAGGACATATCGCTTTTCTTAACGCCGCGCATATTTCGGCGCAACATCTTTGACAAACGTTTATAGAATATAGCCAATCAAAACTTTGATTTTTAATTGGCGGTTTAAGTTTTTATAGGTTGATATTGAAATTCATTACCGTGGTGCATTAAAGAGGGGGTGACAGTTGTCAACTAAAATTCAGGCCCGTTTTTGATAGGCAATTTAGTATGGCGTGCGGCTTCGATGTTTTATTTGTTCGTAGATTATTTCCAATGGCGTTAGAGTATATTCGTCGGCTGACAACCAAAACTCACTATAAAAACTGTCACTACTCTTAGCAACCTCTTATATAAGTATTGAATCAGAACTGAGATACAATTTCTATTTCAAGTAGGTATTTATTACTTAGTGAGTTTTGGTTGTCAACCGACAATTAACTATTTTTAATGGTCTTTGTTCTTTTGATGGGTATTCAATACAACATATAAAAAAAATTATCGTTTTGAGTATGATTTGCTTGTAATTTCTTGTAGTTACAGCACATTATTTATCTATTAAATTTATTCATCGACCACTATAAGACTCATCGATAACAGTTATCTCGATGCTAAATTTTGTCAATCTCTCGTTCCTGCTAGAAAAATATCCAGGTATAGTTATGAATGTTTTGACAGCACATCATCAGCCTATAATCAGTTCACTGCTGGACAAAGGCCTCTCCTATACCTAAGCGTATGGAGGCCTTAGCAGGCAAAAGCCCATAATGGCCACACTGGGCAAGCGGGTTGGCGCTCGCAGTAGTGTGTCCACTCCACTCAGTCTTCAATAAATACGCAGTCAGTGACACTTCATATCCCTTAGTCGACTCTTACGACACCCGTGGGAAGAGTTGAGGTGGTGACAAAAGCACCATTGCCTCTACCAGCCTACCAATATTTATCAATATCCAAGACGTGATCCAAATGTACAAACTTATTGAGAATAGGACTAATAAGGAATATATTCGGACGTTTACCTGTTCGATGGTCCTGTGATGCTTGTTGCGGCGACGGCCAGTGGTGCTGTATAGCGTGTCCTCCAACTCGTCAGAGCTGTCCGTGAGCTCTCGCGCCGACTCCAAACTCAGGCGCCTTTGTAACTTCTCCCTCCCAGGTTCCCGCGCCTCTCGTACCTCCCTCCCTGCGCTCGCTTCACTCGAATGAGACTCCCGGCTAAACACCATACGAGAAGGCGACTCTCGCCTTTGGTAATACTCCTGATGCCTCTCCATGTCTTCGTTCAAACGGCTGCTCGACATCTTTGCAGCTGAATACGTCCGATCCAAAGGATAATTCGTCTCAGATGCAGCGTCGCCTAGAGAATATTTCTCTGGAGATACTTTCAGGTTATCCATGTTGCTCAACGCCTTTTGGCTACGTGAGATCTGTAATCGATACATCTCCTTGTTGACTTCTTCTACGTTGGATTCGGAGCGGCTCATGGGATAGTTCTCGGTGGAAATGTGGTGAGGCTTGCTCTCGTACAGCGATTCTCCTCGCTGGCCGAAGTGTTTGTAGTTTGGCGTGTTCTGGCTGGTGGAGTAAGAGAGCATAGGATTGGTGCGTGGCATACGCGTCTTGCTGCTTTTGCGCAGACTCGGCGAATTGCTGGAGGACTCGTCGTCTCGCACGCGCGGCGAGTGGCTGTGATTACTCCTCTGATACACATCTTCGTAATTACAGTCTCTGGTTATCTTTCGGTGGGTATTGTTGCGGTTCTGCTGGTCGTAGCTTCTACCTTCCTCGTTGAAGTTGGTAGAACCCTCCTCGGAGTTAGTTTCCACGTTGTCCGTGCTCAGAACCTCCTCATCTATCGATGAACTGGACGAGCCACAGGGACATCGCTTGGAATTCCTGTTCTCATTGGCCTTCTTCTTCTCCGGGGTCTGACGGCTGTCCTACATGTTGTAGACGGGGTTCGTGAACACAAGCGGAGCCATCTTCGAGTTCGCGCTCGTGTTGGTCTGCGCGGTGTCGGGCATTGTGAAGTTTTGGATGCCATATTTCTGGATATCGTATTCAATCTTCTGTTGCACTTGACTCTTTGGATAGAACTTATCATTCTTGTTGTCGTAGTAGTGTTTGTCTCTCTGTTTCTGGTAATTGAGTTGCGAGTACCTGCTCATGGGCTGGCCGCCGTTTTCGTACGGTGGATGGTGATGTGCGGCGTTTTCTACGGGACTCGAGCTTTGGCTGTAGGTGGCTATGCTTTGGTATCCAGAGCTGGCGACGTTAGAGAGGCCACTGATAGAAACATTCGATCCATTATTAGCATAGCTCTTATTGCCGTTAACGACAATATTGTTGTTATTATTCGATTGTGTTTGAGACAACGACTTCTTGTTCATGAGCTTATCATCGACAATATCGGAATCGTCGGCGTATTTTAGAAGGTCCGATAACTCCTCCAAAGTGGCGGTATCTCTCATGAGGTTTTGCATGTCATTTGAGCAGTAATTGTGGTTGATATTGTCGGAGCTAGGGGACCGTTCGGCGCCGTTATAATTGGCGTTGTGGAAGTGAGGGGGCTGGTAGTTGCTGGGCTTGTAGCCCTGCATGCGGCGCTCGAGGCTCTCTCCGGCGTTGTTGATCCCTTTGGGGTACTGGTCGGAGCTGAACCCTATTTGGACGACTTTGAGGTTGACGCAGTGTTCCTGGTTGTTGTACTGCGAGCTGTATCGGTCAGGGTTCACGTTCTGGACGGGGCTGGACGCGTAGACATTTCTTGGGAGCGTGGCGGAGCGAAGATTGGCAGGGGACTTCATGCCTCCGGCGTATGCGGCTTTGTACTTCGAGTCCTCGGCGTTGGATTTGGAAGGGCTTATGTTGAATTGTACGCCGCTCTTGGGCATGATAGGGGAGCTGTGAGCGAAGTTGGGCTGGCCGTTGGTTGGTTCGTTGGTGGGTTTGTTGGTAGGGGTGGCGCAGGTTGGGTCGTTGAAGCGGAAGATGTTGTCGGCGACGTGCGGCGCGGGGCCGCTGTCGCTGCTCGCGAGGCGCTTGCTCAGCTCGTCTAAGATGTCAGTCAGTGGCTCTAGTTCCTGTAACAAGTTCATATTCATTTGGTTAAGTGTCTCAATCGATGTAATAATTAGGGGTCGGATAGTGGGTGCAAAACTTTTAACAAAACTTCAAAATCGATATATGGGAACATTTTAGCCAAGAAAAATACGAATGTTATTGAAAAATCTGTATGCAATTTTATTCCCTATCTCGAAATATTGAAATTACAATGTTTGAGTGTGTAGATATGTATAATTTATAGATGTATGTGCTCTTTCATGTCCACTCATAGTTCCGACCCCTAGTAATAATTACTAGTGAAAGGATTTTACACTTGTTTAACACATTATATGGAATACTTGAGTAAGTTTAACCAGAAATTGGACACACAGAGATTCGTACCGCTTCTACAAATCTGAGAGATCACATGCTACGTAATAGGCCGTTGGCAGTTTGGAGCAGGCTTTCAAACCACAAGGCGTGTAATATGACAAGTGGACGTGCTATGCTCAATCTAGGTCCACTTCTACGGACCACTGATACACGACTATCATCATTACAGATGCCCATATTATATTAATTACCAAAGTGCTCCGGCCAGGCAGTTTGGGCAGGCTGTCAACCGTGAAACTAACTGCTTACTAAGGTAGACGTTTGGTGTTTGCTTCCGTAACTTCCACTTGTCTGTGCTCTCAGACACTACAATCATCCTTATAGGAACCAGCTCGTATTATTTACCTAACTCCTCTTTTTGTGAGCCTCGGTAGCCTATATGGTAGTGACCCTGCCTACGAAGCTGGAGGTTCCGGGTTCGAATCCCGGCGAGGGCATTATTTGTGTATTAATTTATCACGAATATTTGTTCCTTGGTCATGGCTGTCTATGTATTTAAGTATCTATATGTATCTATCTATTATATATATCGTCGCCTGGTACCCACATCACAAGCCTTAATTGAGCTTACCGTGGGACTAGGTCGATGTATGTAAGATGTCTCAAGATATTTATTTATAACTCCTATTGGTCTTCACACTCCTCACTCAACACTCATCAGCTCATCACTGGTCAGTACTCTGATAATTATACTATTATTTACCTGAGTCCTCCCGCCGGGCAGTTTGGGCAGACTGTCGACCAGTAAAGCATGCAGGGTAGCTAACTGCTTGCCGAGGTCGACGTGAGGTGCCCACTCCGGGTCGGCTTCCACCGCTTCAACTGAGCTTTGAGAGGCGGAAGAATTGCGGTTGCTGCCATCCTGCCCTTGTTCTTGCGGACGCATCTGAAATGAGGACAACGATTTTTCGTTTAAAGAAAGTTTCGTTCAAAGTTGTATTCTATATTAGACTGCGGATAGAATTTATCAGGGGCCTATTTCTCGAAAGCTTGTAACTTGTAATACAAGCGGAAGCCCTTATCTAATTAATAGTGTCAAAAAGAGACTTCCACTTGTATTACAAGTTACAAGCTTTTGAGAAATGGGCTCCAGGTAGGTATATCAATTTGTGTGAGTGAATCATAATTTAACAAACTTATCGACTATGTAATTTATCGTAGCAGTTGTAAATTGTAAATATTTTAGTATCTTACCGAAATAGCTCTGAGGAACGCTTTCATATTAGGCGCTTCTTGTTCAAGGAAGTCGTTCAGGAACTCCATGAAAGCCTCCTTGCCCTGGAACCGCGTGAAGTTCGCCAGAGTCTGCAGGGTCTTGGCAACAAGCGTGAGGTTACGCGCGGCTCGCTCATTTGGGTACTCTGCAAAACAACATATGTCCGTTAGCAAACCAAGTAGTACACCAAGATACAGATAGATGGCGCTGTACTCAAACTTTAGTTCCTAATTTATGTAATTTAATTAACTTACCATGAGTAATCCCAAATAAACTTGGGGACAGAATAGCGGGGCAGAGAAAGCGCAGAAATATGGAGGCGCTTATCAAATTGTCCGAAATGTCCTCTCGGCCCATAGCAGTCAACCTGTAAACAACGCAAATACAACGAATGAGGCGCCATCTCTTGACGAGTAGCAAAACAGTAACACACTTCAAACTTTATTATAAGGTTTACTTATTTCCATCAAGACTTTAATATTAAAACATGGACTAATTGGCTCAGTTTATTGTCTTTTAATATTTTCATTCGCTATGAAATCAATTATGTTTGTAAACATGATAAATCATAATAGTATTTCGCAGAGTAACTTAATAACAAGAGACATGGACCAATAACATGAACAATATAAACATTTCAAATTCGCAAGGCAGGCAGAATAACAACAATGAATAAATAATCCGTCGCACAAACAAATCACAAAATAAAATCGCCGAGACAGCAAAGTAAAGTAACCTATAGTAACGTACCGTTTATTCATTCTTCAATTCCGGTCTTCGATCTTCATCAGGACCTATACGTAACTAACCCCATTATTCATAAACGTCCCCTAACTTAGCACAAGTATTGTTTTTCCCTTTATATCTCAAGATAGAAAGGGACAAACAATTTGGGACTAATTTGGGAGACGTACGAATAAAGGGGTAATTCAAAATGCACATACCTCTCGCGGAAGGTTGCGAAGCAATCCCTAAGCGGTGGCGGGAACCGCGGCGCAGAGCCAGCGATGGCCCGCCAGGCTAAAGTGACCGCGTCTCGTAGGGCGGTCTGTTGGCGACGCAGGGCGGCCCCACTGCCGGCCCTGAGGGGGTCCACTTCGCACTCGGCGGCGCCGGGCCCGGCCGCAGCGGCTACCGCTTCGCTTAGCGTGTCCTGTTGGAAGGATTAAATGTGGTGATTCGCGATACGGAGTGCAGCAGGCTTAGCCAAGATGCCATCGAGATCGTGTACGATAAGCGATAAGTCATAAATGTAAGAGAATGAAAGAAAGAAAGAAAAAAACATTTCTTTGCGACTTGATACGTAAATAAATAATAAATACATAAATATCTTGGGAGATCTTACACAAATCGACCTAGTCCCACGGTAAGCTCAATAAAGGCTTGTGATGTGGGTACCAGGCGACGATATATATAATAGATAGATACATATAGATACTTAAATACATAGACAGCCATGACCAAGGAACAAATATTTGTGATAAATAAATACACAAATAACGCCGGAATTCGAACCCGGAACCTCCAGCTTCGTAGACAGGGTCACTACCAACTAGGCTACGGAGACTGACTATTAAATACAAACGAAACACGAATAAAAAAATAGAAAAAAAAATAGTTTCACAAAATAGTCTCCAATTCAGCATATTGCTGGCCTGTAAACAGTCCAGTGCTGGTCTTCCATTGGAATGACAGATACGTACGACGTATGTGATCTTTTCCACAGATTACGAGTATTATGGTCACGTGACTTATCGCTTATCGTATAGCAGAGGGGCATCTTATGGGCCTGTACTGCCGTGTCATGCCTATCTCATCTAACTTGTGTGTTGAGGACATCAAGTTAGATGAGATAGGTGTGACACGCAGTGCAGTTGTAGATGACCTTATCTTTTCGCCGCCGTGGCAGAGACAAAACCAATTCAAAGTGATGTTCTAAATGTACGGAAAATCGATTAATAATCGGGCATTGTACGAAATATCGTACCTTAAAAAAACGGTCTGCACTATCTAATTCAAACGCCATGACGCTTAGCTAAGTTGCCAATCGCTAACGCTTAGTAGCGTATCGTAGTTTTCCCTCTCAGACACTCTTTCATATTACTGCGACAAAGACAGTTAGCTGCCTTTCGTTTACGATTGACGATTAAGCGTTAGCGATTGGCAACTTGGCTAAGCACCCAGGTCACCGAAAAGTCCAAAGTGGAGTTGATTATAAAAATATTACCTTGGTAACTAAATTAATATCAATACATTACATGAACATTAAACCTCGCTTTAGAATGTCAGGTTTTATAAAGATTTAAGTATAGATAATTTGTTATTGTAAGCTCCTGAGAAGCAGGTCTCATTGCGACACAATTGAACAACTTTCCCCACATAAAGCTTTCGCTTTTGTTTCGAACTCCTTCATTTATTTTACCATTTTTACTTTATAAATAATTACATCATTGACACAACTAAAAGTTATGTCAATGATGTAATTATTTATTAGTTTATTACATTAGATAGTATGTTAGTTATTACATTACATAGTATGTCTTGAAGGACTCATACAATTTGGGAGAGCGTAAAAGAATCTAGATATACAGACATAGATGTCGCTGGTGTCGTATGAAAATAAATCCCAAACTGTCAAAATCAATGAGATGAGAGGGAGTGAAGAAAGCGAGCGCTTAATGCAATCAATGCCTTCGATATATTTAATCACAGATGTTCACTGCAGTTGCCATTTATATTAGGCCATCATGAGAGTCAAGCTGGGTCACCCTAGTCGACAGGATGCTCACAGTCAATAATTCAGTTACTTCACCGAGATGTGCTCGTATAAAACCCAACACAGTATGGATAATATTCCCCAATGGTAAATTACCTCTCACCATTTATAGGCTCACCAGAGTTGAGGTGAATGATAACATACATAAAGTACTAATTGCAAAAAAATAGTAAATGAATGAATGGATTAATGTGACATGCGTCATAATCATAATATTGAAGCAAATCCTTTGAACAAATTTTTTGGTTAATCTAACAGCTGCAATTAGATTTGCTATCAGTACGAAAATAGAACAATAATTTCAAATACCCCTTGTGTGTGTGACCTCAACTCTCGTGAAACTACCTATACATTTCAAAAATGACCGAATATAATTTACTATTTCACAGTCAACAAAATGCCCAGCCCTTCATACCTGCAGATACTGATCGCCGACGAGTTTCAAGTACGCCTCCATGCTCTTAGTCGCCAGCGAGTTGCCCCGGAATGTGAGCGAGTGGTCGCCCGTCCGACGGACATCTAACGCGACCACGTCGGCTAAGTAGCGGGGCGCCAGGCCCGCGCCCGCCATGCATAGCACTAGGGCGCAGCCGATGTCCTCTTTCGCTTTCACGCCTGGAAAATAATTATGATTGGTAAGTACACTCAATTAAACCAAGGAGAAATTACATTGAACAAATCAAGGAGAACGTGAGTCACGTCGTATCAAAACCGGCTTGAGATCGAGGAAAGTGGAGAACATGCTTTGAGCTACACCGACAAGAGCAAAACTCTTAAATATTTAGGAGAGAGAGAAGTACACTCAACCAATTGGGGCCACTGTAACCATGTCATAATGACAAGTAGTAAGACATATCATATAATCTTAACTATAGCGTCACTTCGATATAGTTCCTGAGTGGCCTAGGGTTCCGATTTGTTGACTGTACTTCGTAGTCTAGTCACCTTTGTGGTACCTTGATACAAAAGGAGCTGTTCGTCTAATAGAAAAAACTAAAAAAGTGGTTGTAGATAGGGCAAGTTTAGCTACATCAAATATCGCAGCAGGAGTCCTAGCCATAACGGTAACTGCTTACCGTGAACCGATCGTATTGTCATTGCCGTGATATAAAAATTGTTATCTCCAACGAACATTATCAGTTTCTAAGCGCACGTATTCATTATAAACAATTATATTAAACAGTGTCTGTAAAACAAAATTACCCACACACTTATATAGTGACATTTTTCTTTACGAGCAAACATAACTTTAATTCTTATTAATTCGATCTACATATTATGCTCCAGTTGCAGGTAATTTATTATACAAGATGCTGACCAAATGCATGATATACACCACTTGGTGACAACATCAGGCCGTGCTATTAGCGTGTTGTCCATTTCAACGAGTATTCTATGCTGACCGTACACTCCGGGCAATGCAGATAGTCGTTCATAGAGGGCGCTGATTTCAACACGCTTATGTGACATATTTAACAATAGGTGGCGCTAGACGGCTCTAAATGAGTTTACTAATCTATCGTGCTGAGGTAACCGGTTACTACAAGAAGCGGTAGTTATACTTACCGTCCATTCAGTACATTGTGTAATAAAAAGTCAAATATTAACTTTAAATAACATGCGATGACATTATTTTGAAATGAGATATGACGGAATGGATTAAGTGTAAGTGAACTGAGAACCTCCCGCGAGCTTTAAAAATCGTAAATAATTTTTCACCATCCGTCAAAGACTTGAGGGAAACAAACAGAGATTTTGAGTATTTATAAGAACAAGAGTGTCACCCGCAATAGCATCTATCTAATATAACAATAGCCACAAAAATCGGTGACACGTCTCTCTAAGTCGTTGCTCCATGGTTGGGTCAGATAATTTTGCGACCTTCGTAGCATAACCCCGTGTAGGGACAGATAGCGAGAAGCAACTTTATAGTGGCGAAACTTACCAATTTGCGGCTCCAGATACTCACATAGCCTCTTGTAATTCCTCTTCAAATAATCCAAGAACCTGGCATAGTGGTCCAATGGGAGCACGTCTACGCTCTGGTACCAACACTTGATGCGGCGACCTTCATAGCCTTTGGGACAGATGAAACGACTTTATAGAGATGAAACTTACCAATATGCGGCTCCAGATACTCGCATAGCCTCTTGTAATTCCTCTTCAGATAATCCAGGAAGCTGGCGTAATGGTCCAATGGGAGCACGTCTACGCTCTGATACCGACACTTGATGCGGACATTTGTGCGGCCTTCGTAGCATAACCCCTTGGGACAGATGAAACTTACCAATATGCGGCTCCAGATACTCGCATAGCCTCTTGTAATTCCTCTTCAGATAATCCAGGAACCTGGCGTAGTGGTCCAATGGGAGCACGTCTACGCTCTGATACCGACACTTGATGCGGACATTTGTGCGGCCTTCGTAGCATAACCCCTTGGGACAGATGAAACTTACCAATATGCGGCTCCAGATACTCGCATAGCCTCTTGTAATTCCTCTTCAGATAATCCAGGAACCTAGCGTAGTGCTCCAACGGGAGCACGTCTACGCTCTGGTACCGACACTTGATGCGGCGACCTTCGTAGCATAACCCCTTGAGACAGATGAAACGACTTTATACAGATGAAACTTACCAATATGCGGCTCCAGATACTCGCATAGCCTCTTGTAATTCCTCTTCAGATAATCCAGGAACCTGGCAAAGTGGTCCAATGGGAGCACGTCTACGCTCTGGTAGCGGCACTTGATGCGGATATTTGTGCGGCCTTCGTAGCATAACCCCTTGGGACAGATGAAACTTACCAATATGCGGCTCCAGATACTCGCATAGCCTCTTGTAATTCCTCTTCAGATAATCCAGGAACCTGGCAAAGTGGTCCAATGGGAGCACGTCTACGCTCTGGTAGCGGCACTTGATGCGGATATTTGTGCGGCCTTCGTAGCATAACCCCTTGGGACAGATGAAACTTACCAATATGCGGCTCCAGATACTCGCATAGCCTCTTGTAATTCCTCTTCAGATAATCCAGGAACCTGGCGTAGTGGTCCAATCGGAGCACGTCTACGCTCTGATACGGACACTTGATGCGGACATTTGTGCGGCCTTTGTATCATAACCCCTTGGGACAGATGAAACTTACCAATATGCGGCTCCAGGTACTCGCATAGCCTCTTGTAATTCCTCTTCAGATAATCCAGGAACCTGGCGTAATGGTCCAATGGGAGCACGTCCACGCTCGGTACCGACACTTGATGCGGACATTTGTGCGGCCTTCGTAGCATAACCCCTTGGGACAAATGAAACTTACCAATATGCGGCTCCAGATACTCGCATAGCCTCTTGTAATTCCTCTTCAGATAATCCAGGAACCTGGCGTAGTGGTCCAATGGGAGCACGTCCACGCTCTGGTACCAACACTTGATGCGGCGACCTTCATAGCCTTTGGGACAGATGAAACGACTTTATACCCATGAAACTTACCAATATGCGGCTCCAGGTACTCGCATAGCCTCTTGTAATTCCTCTTCAGATAATCCAGGAACCTGGCGTAGTGGTCCAATGGCAGCACGTCTACGCTCTGGTAGCGGCATTTGATGCGCAGCGCGGGCGCCGGGGGCGGGGGGGCGCGTCCCCCTGGGGATTGGGGCTTGTCCCCACCAGAGAGGGGGTACCACCGCTCGTTGAGGTATCGGGAGGATACGTCGTCGACCGGTATGCGGACTGTACCTGAAGCAGTATAGGTTTGTATAAGAGCAATTGTATTATGCACCGGTATAATTTATTTTTACAGTTGCGAACAATGGAAACAAATCCTGGAAATAAATGTCCATAATCTAGCATTATTTTATAGTTCAGGAGAAATCTACCTGTTGCTAAGAGTTCATTAAATTAACTCATTGATTTTCATTTCATTTCATTTTGCGGTATTCAATGACGTGCATTATGTGTCTACATTGTTTGCCACTTCTATAAATAAAGTACACAGTATGTATGTATGTAATTCGTCAACACGAATATCGAATAAAACTGTTAATGGGATTTTTTTATAGTTTAGTATTTCCGTACAGTAGAGTACTTCGCACATATAAGTACATATAATATAACATTCAGTAGAGCTACCGAAGTGTTAACAAATATCAATTCGACTGTATCTAGAATTGATTATATCAAGCGTTGTAGCCATGTTTCAGGTATTTTATTCATTCAACATTTTACTATCGTATTTTCAAGGATACTTCAATGCAGTGTAACAGGCTCGATTAGTTCGAACTCAATGAATTCAGGAGTGTTACATACATGCACATACGAATGGAAAAAATGTTTACTATCCAGAATATATATAGGTATTCTGTTTTCTGCAAATTTAATAATAGTCCGTTCGTTAAATTATACCGAAATTGTTACCTATTTTGGATGAATTGAATATCTACTGTGTTATTTACAATCAATAAAAAATATACAGTTCTCTTAAAACTCTCCACAGAACGACTTTTGCGCAGCGTTTGACTTCATTATACCCACTACCAGATTGTATGAGCCAATGAATGTTTCCAGTGTTGTATGTTAATCTGACAGACAAACCTAATATTGTTAGGTACAAAAGCATTTACCCAATGTAAAAAACTGTAATCTCGCCACAGAACTGCTCGATTATTTGTGATGGGGGCTGATAATACTGCTCACTATTACGGAACCCAAGGACATTCATATTTTTTCTTGTACATAAAAATTATAACTAGACATAATGTAGGTATACAGTAGCAGTACGAACACTGTGCTAAGGGATGACAAGATTTCCAGCTCCTAAACTAGCTTTAACTCACCGACTAGCACGTGTTTGTCCCGCTTGCGACTGCGCCGCTCGGGCTCCCGGTACACGTTCACGTTGATGGCTCGCACGGCTTGCAGCCCGTGACCTCATACACCTCGCCTAGAGCAACTGCGACTAGCAGCGATGGAGGCTGGTACTACACTAGTCATGTAGGACACTCACCGACTAGCGCGTGTTTGTCCCGCTTGCGACTGCGCCGCTCGGGCTCCCGGTACACGTTCACGTTGATGGCTCGCACGGCCTGCACCCCGTGACCTCATACACCTCGCCTAGAGCAACTGCGACTAGCAGCGATGGAGGCTGGTACTACACTAGTCATGTAGGACACTCACCGACTAGCGCGTGTTTGTCCCGCTTGCGACTGCGCCGCTCGGGCTCCCGGTACACGTTCACGTTGATGACTCGCACGACCTGCAGCCCCGTGACCACGTACACCTCGCCTAGGGCAGCTGCGACCAGTAGCGATGGAGGATGGTACTACCCTAGTCATGTAGGACACTCACCGACTAGCGCGTGTTTGTCTCGCTTGCGACTGCGCCGCTCGGGCTCCCGGTACACGTTCACGTTGATGGCTCGCACGGCCTGCACCCCGTGACCTCATACACCTCGCCTAGAGCAACTGCGACTAGCAGCGATGGAGGATGGTACTACCCTAGTCATGTAGGACACTCACCGACTAGCGCGTGTTTGTCCCGCTTGCGACTGCGCCGCTCGGGCTCCCGGTACACGTTCACGTTGATGACTCGCACGGCCTGCAGCCGCGTGACCACGTACACCTCGCCTAGGGCAGCTGCGACCAGTAGCGATGGAGGATGGTACTACCCTAGTCATGTAAGACACTCACCGACTAGCGCGTGTTTGTCCCGCTTGCGACTGCGCCGCTCGGGCTCCCGGTACACGTTCACGTTGATGGCTCGCACGGCCTGCAGCCCCGTGAACTCGTACACCTCGCCCCAGAAGCACAGCTCTGACTTTAGTTTCGACGACGACCTGTTGGAAAAAAAAGTGCTAAAAAACAAAAGAAAGAAATAGTAGTGTGTGACACAAAGGATCGAAATGATATATTGCCATGAACAGAAAAGTGCCACTTTGTTCCCGAGAAAGACCCGCATACGAATAGATGCATGGTGTGAAAAAAAAAATTGTTAAGTCTTAAATCCCGTTTAGACTGTACGCAAAATGTAATGAATACATATTTGTATTATTTATCATCTATTATCTGGCATCTAGCAAATCAGCAGTGTAAATGTGTAAGCGCGTATGCAATATACTGGCACAATAAAGGAAATTTCCATTTTTCGCTAAAAGTTGCCCTATATGTTGTGTTTGTATCTCAGTTTACTTATGTTTTGTATAAGTGTAGTACGTTTTCATTCAAAACCTGACGAGACTGACGTGATTGAAGCCTAAAAAGCTTCGTTTTTATTTTAATGCAACGGTTTGCCAATAAACAATTCGATAAAATTAACTAACAACCTATCTAATGCCTACCTAACCCTAACCTACCTACCTAATATTTAAATATACAAACGAATAGGTAAGTAATTGATTGAATATGTCTAATCAATTATTCAAATATTTTCATTTAAGTATAATAATTAGGTGATTAAGTCAGGTTTACTTTCCATTTCTGTACGAGCCGAGAAGTAAAGATTTTTGGCATTGCTGTGCAATATCATAGTTCATATTCAGTCATATCACATTTGCCGAGAAAATAAATAAAACCAAACGAAAATACGTATCGTCACGACTGCCAAAAATGAGCAGAAAAAACTGCAATATTATTGTAGGTTTTTTGCCTCAGACCCTCATGCCTGAGGCGCTTCCCTAGCTTTATCCGTTATTTTTAGAAGATAACGTATTTTCACTCATAATATCACGCGCTTGGAGCTTCATAAGTAAATATTTCACTCTTCATAGAATTTTGCAATATGCTTGTTTCAGCTCCCCGTGTCACAAGGACAGAGCGTAAAATATTATAGAGTAGGTCGATTGCAAAAAAAACATAGTTAAGGCCCTTATCAAGACAAAAATCACGATATCGTCAATTGTGTTACGAAAGTTAATCATACAAACTATATGGTATATACAACAACCTTCGGCATTAGTAAAAGGGAGCAAATTACAAATTCGTATTGTTTATCACTCATAGGACATTTGAATTTAAAAAATCTTAATTTCAATCAGGTTTGTCACGACAATTAAGCATTAAAATTGATCAAAAGCTTGATTTCTATATTATAAGCTATACCTAAGCTATATTTATTGTAAAATAAAAACGCTGATAAAGTTCAAATTGCTGAAGATATCATACCTACTTAATAATATAATCATCGTTACGAACCTGACTGCAATGAAGGTTTTTTAATCTCACTAATTGCGTGTCCCTAGAAATGAAAATGCCCGTAAATGGTCAGACACACTTATATGTATTATTTGTATAAAGCACTTTAATTAAACCACATTATATGCTGGATACATTTTAAGCCATCTGAATTCGTAGTACCGTTCCTTAGTCATGTTGCTGGTTTCTATGTAAAAGCTGCTTTATCGTGGTAAAGCTGCCTTTAGCAGCAAAGCAGCAACTACGTGTAGTTGAGGTAATCTGTTGCTACGAATGGTGCTCAAATTCCGAGAATTTACTTTGTGCTATGTTGGTCTCATTGAAAGGGTGCCTCAAAGCCTGATCGAGATCGTCTCAATGATAAAGCAACTAGGTTAAACCCAAAACCGGTACGATGAGTTGGAAGCGTGAGCGTAAGACTACGGGATTTGCAAAGATTTAAATGAATTTGGGTTCTAGTAACCATTTATCATTAATTTTTAGTTAAATTATAAAAACCTAAAAGCGATAGATGTTGAAATTGAGACCTTTATCCTGTACTTAGACACCTGTTACGCGGTTGAACAAACTTCACGCAATAGAAAATAATTCCAAGCGTGCCTACCTATATTCTCTAACTGATTGTATTCCAATGCCACGCAACGATAAATAGGAAGAAAAATGTTACACGATCTATACCTACTTCACATTCTAAAATAACTTGATTAGTGACATCATCATTATTATAAAATCAGACGTTTATTAATTAAAACTTATCAAATCTTTTTTTTTCCTCTGACCGCTTTTTGCACCTGTCACTCGAACAAAATAATCATTCTCACTTTCTAGCGAGGGAGCGAATCGAGGTTTAAGAACAAGGTAACCAAATTAAATGGAATACAGTATACTATTACGTTGTATAGTTGCGCTTCCTTTTTAAGGTGGCCACTTATTACAATATCGCGCAGGGCGGGAGCGGTTACAGTGAATCAATTAAACAATGATTAATTTGAATTGAAATAATCACCAAAAAAAAAAACAAATAAACTTAAACCGATTTCTCCACGATCCCATCATCAGACCCCGACTTCGTGTCAACGAGACCAAAAAAAATCAAAAATCGTTTCAGGATTCTCAGAGATATCGAGTTCATACTCGTACAAATAAAAATCCGTTGAATAGAGAACCTACTCCTTTTGAAGTCGGTTACTAATCGCCGCTCCTATCTCGCGCGCTAATCGATTAATGCCCTGTGAAAGACTGGCAGAATAATGTCGATTGTGGACTTACCTCGCGTAAAGCGTGTCGTCAAGCAGTATCTCGCAGTAGTACCGCTTCTTGGGCGGGATCGCCTTGGCTTCGAGCAGCCACAGCTTCACCGAGCGCTCGCAGCGTCGCGTGCGCACCTCGTCGGGCCGCGCGGCCTGCCGCAGGCTGCACAGATACGACACACTTACCCCCTTATTCAAAAAAGTATCCTAACTTAGCCAGACATATTGATAAGGGACCCGGGACAATTCCACGCAAGAGTATAATGTAAGTGACCAACTTATCGCATGCTTATTTAATAATTGTGCAAACTTTACTGTTGTCATAGTTGATAACTTTATTAATTAAATATACAAAAAAAATAGAATAAAAAAAACTAACACTAAGGAAATAAAACTATATCTACAAATACTACACACTAACAAATACTACACTTTAACAAATATTTACAAATAAAAAACAGACTCGAGCTCCGTGATGGCAGGGTGCCCAAAGGCTGGCGGAATTACCTCGCTGAATAGCAATTGCTATTCGCTGGGCGAGGTAATAGCCAGCTCTCTGGTCACCCGTGGCGTCTACGAGCCGCTTCTTAAGCCTTTTAAAAATCATGTCATAGTTTAGTTAGTTTTACTGGGCTTTTTCCGCAACTCTACAACCATTGTGCCTTTTTTGCGTGATAGCAAGGTAGCCCTATTCCAACCACCCAAGCTCCTCCTACTGTTGCCATGTCTAGACATCAAAATAATACTCATCCAAATATAGTGTAACACTTACACTTGCATCGTTAGTAAATAAACAGTGGATCAAATGGTCACTTTCATTACAGTTAAATGGATTTACCCGACGAACAAATACTTAGCAGCTTGCTAAGGTAGCAGACGTTTCTAGGTAAACTTGGCTCAAAACTATCTGGCGACAGAGACTGCCTACTACCTGTCCTACGTTTGTTAGCACTAGGTAAGAGTAAAAGCGATAGCAGTATGCCTCACTCGCCAGATAATTTTGCGGGAAGGGTAGTACAGTACATA
This sequence comes from Thaumatotibia leucotreta, assembly GCA_025490895.1. Classification (NCBI taxonomy): domain Eukaryota; kingdom Metazoa; phylum Arthropoda; class Insecta; order Lepidoptera; family Tortricidae; genus Thaumatotibia; species Thaumatotibia leucotreta. Next base: position 3,542 of record JALPQI010011220.1, on the reverse strand, counting down.
GAACACAGAAGGTTTAATCAATTAATGTTAATGATCAGTATTAAGGTACGAAGAGTCATAGAGTATCCAATATCTGACGACCTGATGTACAGAATTTACGGTCTGAACCCGTTCAAACTTTAAAGTTTGTATATTTACAGGTTAATTATATTTGGGAACAAAAATAATGCAATCTCTTCAGTGTGATGAACCGTATTTTTTAAAACAGCAGAACAGATTTATTATCAGGAGCACGGTAAAAGCCTGTAGAGCCTGTAAAGCCTTACGAGCACACATTGCAATTGTATAGTCGATATGGCTACTAAAAAGCTAAATGCTGTCTTCAACAAAAATCTCTAGATGCAGCTGAAGGCTGACGTTCTAACGTAAATCAGATAATTTTATTTTCCTTTAACATTAACAGAATAGGCTTCGACATTTAATAATTATAAATAATACCCTAGCAAGCCGGCTCCTCGCGCATATAAGCATTTCCTTTATAAATCCTGCGGTTCTACCGATGCATTCCGTAGATATTTCAAATTCAAATCTTACCTGTAAATCCAACGGTCACGTTCCTTTCTTGAGGCGCAGGCGAAATATCGGGGAGCTCGGTTCTCGGCGCTTAGCGCGAAGCAATGCGGCCGGCCTAGCACGGACGAGTGCAATGCACGTATTTCCACCTGGGTAAAGATGCACATGTTAAGCGGGGGGATTTATTCCAAGCATAATATACAGGGCGTCCCACTGCGATGCCACATGGAGGGAAAGTACCTTAAATATCATAGATAGCGTATTTTGCTGAAAGAAGACTTTATTTTATTTTGAAAATTAAATAATACTGCATTAAAAAAATCCAAAAAAAAATTTGCTTTTTCTGGGCATCGAACCTACTTTAAAACAAAAAAAATTTTTTTCGTAATTTTATTCTGTCATTCGAAAGAATGAATAAAAAATAACAATTTTCCTTAAGAAACATAGTATCTAAAACTAAAAGAATAACCAAAAAAGTTTGGTTCAAAATTAGAAAAAAAATTGTAGTCGGTTCGATTTCCGGGTGAAGCAAGTATTTTTTTGAAAAACTTTGAATGCAGAATTACTACATTTTAAAAATAAAATAAAGTCTTCTTTCAGCAAAATACGCTATCTATGATATTTAAGGTACTTTCCCTCCATGTGGCATCGCCTTGGGACACCCTGTATAAGGGAATATAGAATGGTAACGCTTTTAGCTGACAGGTACGAGTAGGTATCAGTTCAATCTTAGTACGTAGGTACTTGATACTACTATCCGACGGTTGTAAAATGACGGTTTGCAGAACAATGCAAAATAATTATTTCTCGTAGTTCCTCTAAACAAATAACTTTTTGGTAAAAATACATTATTTATTTGCTATTGTACTTTCTTCTAGAGTAACGAGCCCAAACTTAATTGGGATACGTCTTTTCGTTACGAAGTTCCTGTAGCAACCTACCGATTCCATCATCAGACCAGTTCCATGACATCAGTATACATATTGCATCGACAACCTACTTACATATCTAGTTATTCAAAGTTTTAGCTCAATCGGTAACCAAGAAGTGGATTCAATTAACTCTCAAAATTTGATAACAGATAAACCAACGTCGGGATACTTAAAGCATGTACAACTTAAATCACTGGAGTTGTCACACTACTTTAAAATTAAAGCTTTTCTTAAAACATTTAATCTCCCATATCCAAGAAAGCATGACCGCGTTTACGTCAACTTCCCTTTATCGTCGAATGTGACTTCAAAGAAGAGAACAAACACAAAAGATTTTGCCCTGTCACCTATGATCGTGAAAATAAAGCAACTTACATTCTAAAATTGCTCGCTATTTTTCAAGCACGATTGATATTGCAAGAGAAGTCAGAAATACATTTCCTCTGACCAAGGACTCTCATCTCCGGATATTTAAAACGTTTTATTTTACGTTTTCTTGGACAAATGGAACAACTATTGAATATATTTTTATCCTGACCTATAAATTGAGCTAGGATAAGTTGGAAAACGCATAAAAAGTTAAGTAATCTTAAATTTTCACTAAACGGTGATTACACCGAGCTCCGATAATTGTAAGTGAATACGAGTATATTATATGCAGAATTTATAGGGAGTAAGCTTACTAGCTCGTTTGGTCTTTGTCCGAAACAACCCCATGTTGAATGTTAAATCTTCATCTAAATCTGTGCTAAGCTTGGGCGGGCTCCAAACATTCAATTTACTAGACTCACCTGATTTGGCGGCCCCAAATCCATGGTGGAGACTGCAGGGGAGTGTGCCGATAGTAAACTCTCGTGTGACCTGTAACAGAGGGAATAATTTAAAAAAAATACAGGAGAGAACACGCAAATACACGTAACAACACGGCATGTGTAAACTTGAAACTAGCATTTGTGGTGAACAAAGTAAAGGCAGATACAAAACACCGGGAGAGGCGAGAAAATACAGGGTTTGAAGAGTGGTGGCTACCTCACGACTCGCGCTTAATAATACCTATTACAAAGCCCTGCATACTTGACCGTCTATGTAAAGTAAAAAAAACTAGGAACTTTCATATAAAACTAATTATTATTGTGACCCTGCTGATGAAGATAACCTATATAAGTAACTAGTAGTCAAATAGGTAGTAGGTACGTAATTTATGGTTAAAGTTTCCAGAACGGATCTACGCTAAGTACAATACACAAAAAATACGGGCGTTATAGTTATTATTCACAGCAAATACTAAAAGCCATCGGAATACAATAGGTAGGGGTAGGTACCTACTCCATCAATTAATAATCCATGTATATTTACCGGTAGGTAATCACACAATTAATGAATACAAAAATCTAATTAGAAATAGAATAAACGTGTTACACAAAATTACTGGAGGTATACTCGTATAGAGCTGTCAATAACTCAATGAAGACAAAATGCAAAATATGTCGTCTATTTGTAATTGTATGCTAAAGTTACGCAAAGCAATGTGATTACAGACAGGCGCGAGTACATGAATCCAAGTTTACCGCCCAAAACTAACGTGTAATAATAGGAATAGCGATGAAGTTGTTCGTGTTTAGTTAGCGGGGAAGTAATTAAAGAGCCACCAGTAAATAAGGCTCGCAGACGGGCGGGGCGACACTCCCATACCACCATCGCGCCGTGTCTCGGTAACATAGTGGGTAATGTCACGACATAAAACTGTCTAAATACACAAATATGTAACTGCAAATCATCTAACAGAGATCTTGATCTTGCCGCAATACAGGTTGTTGTATACAGGGCTTCGAGTCGCTTAATTCAGCTCTGCAATACTGTCCGAATTGAATTTCAAGATTTATCGTGCTATATTTTTTTAACTGTACAACATATATAAATAAATTAAATCAAACAACAATCTGGTGCTAATTGAATCTCGAATTGACTACCTTGTTGTTCTTACATTTACAATCAAGTTAAAGTAGGTACTTGGTCTGAAATTCCACGATAAAATTAATAATAAATATACACATAAGCGATTATTTGTTTTTATTAGGAAATATGAAGGTTTTCGTG
>JALPQI010011219.1:0-32444 GCA_025490895.1 Thaumatotibia leucotreta | reverse complement strand
AAAAAACAATTGTATGCCCTTTTACATATATCTTTACATCTATACATTTCTCAAAATTCATTAAATTTATATAATTGTTCTGACTATTAGAGACTTCATCTCTATTTAATGTACTACATCTGTATTTATATTAAATCAAATTTATGTTTCGCTTTTAATTAATGCATGTTAGCCGTAAGATGTTATAAAACTATTATTTGAAAAAAGAAAGTCCCGCTGAGTTTCTTGCCGGATTCTTCTCAGGCAGTGGTGTAGGGTTAGAACCGGAGGTAGTTTTTTTTTCTCTCATTCGCTATTTAGTTTAACGATTCAAAAGCGCTCGTTGCTGGGCCTAATTGAATAAAGAATATTTTGACTTTGACTTTGACTTTTGACTTTGGAAGTTACATATAATTTATACGAAAGATTCGAAACTTTCGAGAAAAACAACATGATACTTTCGCCATTTATCATCTAAGACCGATCTAAGACTTTTTCTAGTTTGTCTTGAACCTAATTGTCTAGTTTTTTTATGGTTTCTGATATAACTAATTTCGTATGCACTTTTTATGAAATCAAGTTCGATTTTTAAAAATAATTACGTTCGATCAAAATTAATTCATAACGATGTGACAGTAGATATAAATCATTATATTTAATATTACAGTATACTTTGACTTCGAAAATTTTACACATAGCGGCTCCATGGATTTTAGAACCACGATATGCTATGAAAAGTCCTAAGCCTAAATTTATAATATTGCGGCAGCAAAATATTTGGCCAGTGTTGGGATCACGCAAAATAGGCACGTTAGATGTCGAGTTGCGGAAAATGGCGAGAATACAATATCAAACAACCGGCCAAGACCATGTCGGGCCATGCTCAGTATAGGGTTCCGTAGTTATTCGAAAATGGCTGGGCCGATTACGTTCGAAATGGTTTTATTTTTAAACCCACAGCCCACCAAAGTTTTTATTCTACCACTTTGTTAGCATAATTAATATGTATACCTGTACCAAATTCTAGTACTAACGGCCACTGAGCTATGCTGCGGACAGACAGACGGACATGGCTAAACTATAAGGGTTTTTTGTTTACTACGAAATCCTAAAAATAGCGCATGAGGAAAAAAACCGGCCAAGTGCATGTATATCCATGCTCAGTATAGCGTTCCGTAGTTGGTCGAAACTGGCTAGACCAATTATGTTCAGGATAGTCAGTATTATCTATCAGCATTCCTTAAGCCAAATATGAAAGATATTTTTCATATTTTTCGAAATAGTGAATTTGGAAAATACCTTTACTCTTTTTGAAATACCTATTCACGGATACTCCACATTGTATTCACGTGTAGAGGAGGAACTCTAATAGTTTTTTTTTTGGATATTTATTATTCGAGTTTGTCGGCTTAACTAATATGTATACCTACAACAAATTGTAAATGGTCACTGATCTAAGCAATGGGCGGACAGACAGACGGACAATCGCACGAAACGATAGATGAAGACTGATAGAGCGCTGGCACACTCTAGTACCATGCTAAGAAGAGTATGCTGACAGATAGACAGACGGACTAACAGACAGACAAACGGACATGGCGAAATTATAAGGGTTTTTTATTTTTAGGGTTGCGTAGCCAAAATGGCAAAAACGGAACCCTTATAGATTCGTCATGTCCGTCTGTCCGTCTGTCCGTCTGTCCGTCTGTCCGTCTGTCACAGCCAATTTACTCGGAAACTATAAATGCTACAGTAAAGAAATTTGGTAAGGATATGTGTTGTATGAACCGCTACAGGAATGTGTTACTAAATTGTAAAAAAAACCATTGGGGTGGGGGCCCTCCATACATGTAACTGAGGGATAGAATTTTTTTTTAGTTGTACATAAGCGTGTGGGGTATTAATAGAAAGGTATTTGAAAATGATATAGTAGGTTTATACATCACATTTTTATTTAAGCAAATCGTTTTCGAGATATCAGGTCTCAAAGTCTGAAAAATGTGTCCCCCCCCCTCTATTTTTTAAACTACGCGATATAAAATTCTGAAAAAAAAATAAGTTATGCACATTAATAAACTCTATCAACAATTTTTGGTTTGATAAAATTATCTCCTATAGTTTTTGAGGTAGGTTGATTTAACTGTATTTTTTAAATAATAAATTGATAATGGTACGGAACCCTTTGCGCGCGAGTCCGACTCGCACTTGGCCGGTTTTTATTTTATTTTAACTTTGCCCGATCATAACTAGTTTTTTTTAACGAAAAAGTGTTAACGCTTTCACAGCCAGTAACAAAAAAGCTCGTTTAAATTTGAATTCTGAAATGTTGCTAACAGAGTTCTTAATCACAATTGCGGAAATAACGCGTAATTTATTTTTATTTCTTGTTACTGGACATTGTTTTTTTTTGTGATTATTAAGAATTATTTCTATGTCTAGACGGAGGTAAACTATTGAACTTTCGAAAATCCTTTGTCCGATTTTCACTTATCCGAAAACGGTTCCTCGAATTTTTATAATCCATGTACATTGTTTACCATATTTTTTGAAATGGGCCTCGTTTTCTATCCCACATCAACATTTTCCCGAATTTCGATAACCAGAAGAACGGTTGCCAAATATATTATTTGACAACCGATTTGTTAACCATGTTTTCATAAATCCGATGCTAAGCGAAATCGAAATGTCATTTTACCTTATATCAGTAACCAGAACAACGGTTGCCAACATTTTTATTTGACAATCGATTTGGTAACCACCTTTTCATAAATCGGAAATGTAATTTTCCCTTATTTTTCCTTTTTTACCAGAAGAACGATTGTCGGACAAGTGAAAATCGGATAAGGGATTTTTGAAACTTCAATAGGTTACCATCGATGCTATGTCGATGCTACGTGTAATTGAAATATCATTTTTAATCCTAATGTTCATTGTTATAAATATTGTTTTCCCTACTACTCGAACTGTCAATTTTCACTGCGCCTACATTTATCATGTCCGAAATTTCATTCAAAAAGGCATTTTAATAACAACATGCAAAACATTTGAACAACAGGGTGATTGGTTAAAAAAAATGTTCAAGTAAACCAGGGTAAAACCGACGTGGATTGGTTAGGTTTCGAAGCTAGGGCGGAGTGAATGTCGTAGTCTTTAAATACATAAGTATTTTTAATCAATTGTTTACACATCCTCATACTTACAAAACCAAAAAAAGGGGGGACGGGGGGGCGAAGCCCCCCACCAGGGGGCTCGGGGGGCGAAGCCCCCCGCATTAAAAAAGAAATAATCTGAACCTCCCTTACCTTAACCTGGATAGGTTCGTTAGGTACCTTTTATCCCTTAGAGCAGAAATAGAAGCCCCGCGCAGCGGGGCTTCGTTGACCGGTTCCCAGGTCAAAATTGCTCACTTAAATTCTTTGGACAACAGGGCGAATTATTTAGTAATAGTTAAGTATAAGGAATAAAAAAATATTTTTAAAGTTAGTTAAAGGTAGGTAATCACTTTTAGTACATTAAATAGTAGGAACATCACCATTATGCACAATAATTTTTCGATACATATACATAAGACACGAAAATCATTAGGACAAACAATATTTAGGAAGAACCAAGTTAGGATTAACAATTTCAATTTTTTATGCCATTCATTTTTCGGCGTTAAGTTATTATGCGACAAATTTTTCGGAATAAAAACATTATGCCACCCGATATAGACCCCCTCCCGGGGCAGATCCGAGTCGGATAGGTTAGGTTAGAAGACTAAGGCGGGAGGCTTTGCTTTTTTTTGCTTTTGGAGTCTTTTGATATAAGGGGAAAATTAATATCTCGGTCTGAATACTTGACGCCACAAAGGTAACCTATTGAACTTTCGAAAATCCTTTGTCCGATTTTCACTTGTCCGAAAACGGTTCCTCGAATTTTTATAATCCATGTACATTGTTTACCATATTTTTTGAAATGGTCCTCGTTTTCTATCCCACATCAACATTTTCCCGAATTTCGATAACCAGAAGAACGGTTGCCAAATTTATTATTTGACAACCGATTTGTTAACCATGTTTTCATAAATCCGATGCTAAGCGAAATCGAAATGTCATTTTACCTTATATCAGTAACCAGAACAACGGTTGCCAACATTTTTATTTGACAATCGATTTGGTAACCACCTTTTCATAAATCGGAAATGTAATTTTCCCTTATTTTTCCTTTTTTACCAGAAGAACGATTGTCGGACAAGTGAAAATCGGATAAGGGATTTTTGAAACTTCAATAGGTTACCATCGATGCTATGTCGATGCTACGTGTAATTGAAATATCATTTTTAATCCTAATGTTCATTGTTATAAATATTGTTTTCCCTACTACTCGAACTGTCAATTTTCACTGCGCCTACATTTATCATGTCCGAAATTTCATTCAAAAAGGCATTTTAATAACAACATGCAAAACATTTGAACAACAGGGTGATTGGTTAAAAAAAATGTTCAAGTAAACCAGGGTAAAACTAATATAATATTAATTTAAAACATAATATTTGTAAAAAGCAGAGATTTATTTGCACAAGGAAAACAAGGAATACAGAATTTCAAAGCGACATTGTCAGTTACTTTTGAATGCGCTATCGGCCAGGATTAACAAAGAGGTGACAAACATTAAACCTCTAACACGCCCTCTTAATCTTGGACGATATCTAGCAAGTCTTGAACAAATGACTTATGCTTGCAATACACTAGTGCTTTTGTTAACACATCAGCAGTCATTTGTTCAGTTGGCATATAAACTAGTTCAATAACCTTATTGTCTATAGCCGCACGAATATAGTGATACCTAATGTCCACATGCTTAGAACGTTTATGGAAAACCGGATTCATTGCAAGCTTTGCAGCAGACTGGTTATCACTATACAGAGTTACAGTATCACTCAGACCTGTCAACTCAGCAAGAACCGCACGCACATATACCGCTTCTTTAGCAGCTTCAGATAATGCTATGTACTCCGCCTCGGTAGATGAGAGTGAAATACAAGATTGTTTGTAACAACCCCAAGTAATTACATTTCTACCCATCTTAAATATATATCCCGTGTATGATTTACGATCTGCCCCGTTAGCCCAATCAGCGTCAGTAAATCCAGATATACGAATTTTATCATTTACAAGACTTTTCTTGTACACAAGACCTAAATTCATTGTGCCCTTCAAGTAACGTAGCACACGTTTGGCTGCAGCATAATGTTCCGCTGTGTAGCAGCTGTTATACTGACTTAAAAAACTTGCAGCAAATGAAATGTCAGGTCTAGTGGTCACAGATAAGTACATCAAGCACCCTATCAATTCCTGATATGGTAGGCTACTGTCGTGGGTAGCACTGTCAGAAAACTTCAGACCTACATCTAAGGGCGTCTTAGCTACTTTACAATCTTTCATACCGAAACGTTCAAGCATCTTTTCGATATAATTTTTCTGACTCAGTTTCAACTCACTACTAGTGCGATCTACCTTAATACCTAGCATTTGTTTAATCTCACCCAAATCTTTGATTGTAAAATGAGATTTAAGGGACGTTTTCAGCTTAACTGCAAGCTCGTCACAATCATAAAAAATGAAAAAAATCATCTACATAAAGTGCGATAATAATGGTTCGCTTACCCACTCGGCGACTGAAGATACAGCTCTCATGTTTGCTCTGCGTAAACTTCTCTGCGAGTAAAACTTGCTTTACCTTGTCGTACCAGGAACGAGACGCCTGCTTTAATCCGTACACAGCTTTCTTGAGTCTGTAAACTTTACTTTTATCACCAGGCTTTATAAAACCTTCTGGTTGCGACATGTAAATCTCTTCACTCAAGTTACCATTCAGGAAAGCAGTTTTAACATCGAGATGATCTATCTTCAGGTCTAACTCGACTGCAAGAGAGAGCAGCATTCTCAACGAACTATGTCGTACAACAGGAGAGTACGTATCCATATAATCAATCCCAAATTTCTGGGTGAACCCTTTAGCAACCAATCGCGCTCTATAACACGCTATCTTCCCATTAGCGTCGCGTTTGATTTTGAACAGCCACCGATTTTTGACAATATTCTTATCCGCCGGTCTATCAACAAGCTCCCAAGCATCATGCTTATCAATTTCATCCTGCATAGCTTGTCGCCACAGTTTGCCATCACTCGATTGCAAAGCCTCCTTAACAGTTGTCGGCTCACATGCCTCTACCTCGAGCGCGGACATTGTCTTTGGTACTCTTGACCGTAAATAATAGGGAGGTCTACTATCAACATCAGGAGGTTGTTCCTGTGTGTCAGTAGAAGAAGTTGGAGCCTGTCCGTCCGCCTCAAACTGAACCTCTACATTTGGCTGCGTTCGTATCTCCGCCTCAAGTTCAACTTCAGGCCCAACTTCAGGCTCATTATCATTGTGGTCTTCAACGGTAGCGTCGTCATCACATGTGGGGAAGAAAATTTCAACAGACCGCTTACTCGTGGCACCTGGAAAAATTGTTTCATTGAAAACAACATCACGACTACGAAAAACTTGCTTTTTCGCCAAATCGTAAAGCCTATACCCATTAGATTCATAGCCGAGAAAAATACAACGCTTGCTTTTTGGCTCCAGCTTATTCCGCTTCACATCATCGATGTGAGCATAAGCTTCACAGCCAAACACACGCAAGTTTTTCAGGCTAACCTTTTTACCTGTCCAGGCCTCTTCAGGAGTTTTTCCTGAAAGTCGTTTTGAAGGTGATACATTAATTAAATACGCCGCTGTACCTGCAGCTTCAGCCCAAAATTTATGGTCAAGGTTTGACGTGTACAATAAGCATCTTACTTTTTCTAGAAGGGTCCTGTTAAGCCGCTCCGCCGCGCCGTTCTGTTGAGGGCTATACGGCACAGTTACCTGGTGGATAATCCCCTTGCTTTTTAAGAAAATGTCTAGATCCTTATTCACGTACTCGGTCCCATTGTCCGACCTCAGAGCTTTGACTTTATCACCAGTTTGAGTTTCGACTAGGTTAATAAAGTTTTTAATGTATTGACTCACCTCACTTTTGTGCTTCAGGAAATACACAAACACCTTCCTCGTATGATCATCCAAGAACGTCAGGATGTACTTCTTGCCTCCGAGCGAATTCACCGGCAATGGGCCACACAAGTCGGTATGGATTAAATCCAACCGCTTTGCAGCAACAGACTTCTCAGGATTGCTAACAAAAGGAAATCGCACTTGCTTTCCTTTCAAACAAACCTCACACGCAACATCTTTACAAGGGTCGTCCTGAAAATTTATATCATTAGCAAGTCCCTGCCTCAAAAGCTTCATATTGTTGCCACTTAAATGGCCAAGGCGCTGATGCCAAGTTGCAGTGCTAATAGTAATATTCGCCCTTAGATTGCAAGTCTGAAGTTTGTAAGCACCTCCTATGTCATGTGCCCGTAGTAAAAAAATCATTCGGCATAAAAATTGTACAACCATTAGTATCAAAAGTTACAGAACTACCATTCTTAATCAATTGAGAAACAGATATGAGATTTACAGACAATTTAGGTACATACAGCACGTCAGTCAACATCGCACAATTCGACAACTTAACATTACCTGTACCTGAACACTGTAATTTGTCTCCACTAGCAATAGTGACGTATCCACCGTGCGATCTAAAGTCAGTCATCAAATCGCGCCTGCTAGTCATACAATTTGTAGCTCCCGAATCCACATACCACCAATTCTCAGAGTCCGCTCCAACGCTATATGCCGACAAAGCACAGTTCCCTAGACAGCCAGCCTCGTTCCGACAGTCTTTCTTCAGGTGTCCTTTTTGCTTGCATTTCCAGCACCACGGTTCTCTTTTACGGCCAGGGGTATCCTTTCCTTTGTTCTCAGTCTTGTGCTGTTGCGGTTTTCTCGTCCCGGAGTCATTCGAAGTAGCGCCTTTTCTCATCGAAGACAAGCATTCATTCGAATCTCCGCGAGTAGTCCATCGTTGGTCTTGCAGCAGTTTCGATTTGACAAAATCGGCCGTGATGGCGGCCCCAGAATGCTCAAGTGCCATGATCATGGGCTCGTACTCCGTCGGTAAACCTTTAAGCATCAACGCACCCAGAAACTCGTCATCAACAGGTTTATCCATATTTTTCAATTGCTGTGCTAGCGATAAAACTTGGTTGACATAAGCTTCCATGCTGTTGAAGTTCTCTAGTTTGACAGCGCACAAGTTCTGGAGTGTTCTCACCCTTGAACCGAGACCTTTATCATCATACGCACGTTCCAGCGCATTCCATGCGTCTTTTGCCGTTGCCGCCGACATCAAATGTGAGAAACAAGACTTTTCGACGCTCAAACAAATTTTCGATTTTGCTTTTTCGTCAGATCGTTTTCTCACCTCGGACTTCGTTGTATCATTTGCATCGTAACCGCAAATAGAGCTCCATAAATTGTCGTGTATCAAAGCATTTTTCATAACAAATTTCCATTCGACGTAATTTTCACGTCCACGTAATTTTTCGTGCGAGAAATTATTACAATTACTTTCCGACATATTTATCACAACAACACTATTCACGCGGAACCATAACCTAATATAATATTAATTTAAAACATAATATTTGTAAAAAGCAGAGATTTATTTGCACAAGGAAAACAAGGAATACAGAATTTCAAAGCGACATTGTCAGTTACTTTTGAATGCGCTATCGGCCAGGATTAACAAAGAGGTGACAAACATTAAACCTCTAACAAAAACCGACGTGGATTGGTTAGGTTTCGAAGCTAGGGCGGAGTGAATGTCGTAGTCTTTAAATACTTAAGTATTTTTAATCAATTGTTTACACATCCTCATACTTACAAAACCAAAAAAAGGGGGGACGGGGGGGCGAAGCCCCCCATCAGGGGGCTCGGGGGGCGAAGCCCCCCGCATTAAAAAAGAAATAATCTGAACCTCCCCTACCTTAACCTGGATAGGTTCGTTAGGTACCTTTTATCCCTTAGAGCAGAAATAGAAGCCCCGCGCAGCGGGGCTTCGTCGACCGGTTCCCAGGTCAAAATTGCTCACTTAAATTCTTTGGACAACAGGGCGAATTATTTAGTAATAGTTAAGTATAAGGAATAAAAAAATATTTTTAAAGTTAGTTAAAGGTAGGTAATCACTTTTAGTACATTAAATAGTAGGAACATCACCATTATGCACAATAATTTTTCGATACATATACATAAGACACGAAAATCATTAGGACAAACAATATTTAGGAACAACCAAGTTAGGATTAACAATTTAAATTTTTTATGCCATTCATTTTTCGGCGTTAAGTTATTATGCGACAAATTTTTCGGAATAAAAACATTATGCCACCCGATATAGACCCCCTCCCGGGGCAGATCCGAGTCGGATAGGTTAGGTTAGAAGACTAAGGCGGGAGGCTTTGCTTTTTTTTGCTTTTGGAGTCTTTTGATATAAGGGGAAAATTAATATCTCGGTCTGAATAATTGACGCCACAAAAAGTAGTTGGCAAATAATACTTCGGGATTTTAACAAGTGTTTATTCGAAATAATGAATTCGATTGTTTGATAGGGGGGGAAATAATACTTCGGTCAAAATACTTTATGCCAAAAAAAGTAGTTGGCAAATGATACTTCGCAATTTTTACGAGTGTTGATTCGAATCATAAGCGAAATAAAATTGCTGCTAATTGAGAAAGGGGGTAAATAATAAACAGGGAAACGTACTTTCGGGCAAACAAAATTTAGGCCAATTAATAAAATGGGAAACGTTTTCGGGATACTAATATTCGACATTACAATTTTCCACTTTATGATAGGTAACCCTAGACGGATCCAAGGATAGATGGACGGAAAGAAGGATTAACCAACAGATAGATAGACAGTCAGACGGACGGACGAACAGACAGACTGTAAAAGTACTTACACCCAGAATAATTAAAAAGGCAATCATTTCAAGTAATATCCGGTCGAAATATGTTTCTTTGCAGAAATAAACGGGCAGACAAACATACAGACAACGGATGGACAGATGAACAGACAGACAGACAGACAGATATACAGACAGACAGACGTACATGGCGAAAATGTAAGGGTTCCTAATTTACTACAGAACCCTAAAAAGTACTTGCAGCCAGAATAATTGAAAAGGCAACCATTTTAAATAATATCCGGTCGAAATATGTTTCTTTGCAGAAATAAACGGTTGGACACACGGACGGACAGACATACAGACCGACAGACAAACAAACAGACGGATGGACAGCTGAACAGACAGACAGACATACAGACACACAGACAGACAGACAGACACACACACAGACAAATAGACAGAAAGACCGACAGATGAACAGACAGACAAACAGACAGACAGACGGAAAGATCGACAGATGACCAGACAGACAAACAGACAGACCGTCAGACAGACAGACGGAAAGATCGACAGATGAACAGACAGACAGACGGACAGACCGTCAGACAGACAAACAGATGGAAAGCCCGACAGATGAACAGACCGACAGACAAACAGACGGATGGACAGGTGAACAGACAGACAGACATACAGACACACAGACAGACAGACAGACACACACACACAGACATATAGACAGAAAGACCGACAGATGAACAGACAGACAAACAGACAGACAGACGGAAAGATCGACAGATGAACAGACAGACAGACAGACAGACCGTCAGACAGACAAACAGACAGACAGACAGATGGAAAGCACGACAGATGAACAGACAGACAGACGGACAGACCGTCAGACAGATAGACAGACAGACAGACAGACACACAGAATGATAGACAGAAAGATCGACAGATGAACAGACAGACGGACGGACAGATCGTCAGACATACAGACAGACGGACAGACCGTCAGACAGACAGACATTTCAAGTAATATCCGGTCGAAATATGTTTCTTTGCAGATATAAACGGGCAGACAGATGGACGGACAGACAGACAGACAGACGGACATGGCGAAAATGTAAGGGTTCCTAATTTACTACGGAACCCTAAAAAGTACTTACAGCCAGAATAATTGAAAAGGCAACCATTTTAAATAATATCCGGTCGGCCGGTTAATATGTTTCTTTGCAGAAATAAACGGTTGGACACACGGACGGACAGACATACAGACCGACAGACAAACAAACAGACGGATGGACAGATGAACAGACAGACAGACAGACATACAGACAGACAGACGGACATGGCGAAAATGTAAGGGTTCCTAATTTACTACAGAACCCTAAAAAGTACTTACAGCCAGAATAATTGAAAAGGCAACCATTTTAAATAATATCCGGTCGAAATATGTTTCTTTGCAGAAATAAAAGGTTGGACACACGGACGGACAGACATACAGACAGACAGACAAAGAGACGGGTGGACAGATGAACAGACAAACAGACATACAGACACACAGACAGACAGACAGACAAACAGACACACAGACAGATAGACAGAAAGATGGACAGATGAACAGACAGACAGACGGACAGACCGTCAGACAGACAGACAGACGGAAAGATCGACAGATGAACAGACAGACAGACGGACAGACCGTCAGACAAACAGACAGATAGACAAAGGGATGAACAGATGAACAGACAGACGTACATACATACAGACAGACAGACATTTCAAGTAATATCCGGGCGAAATATGCATGTTTCTTTGCAGAAATAAACGGGCAGACAGACATACCGACATACAAACAGACGGACAACAGATGGACAGATGAACAGACAGACAGACAGACATACAGACAGACAGACGGACATGGCGAATCTGTAAGGGTTCCTAATTTACTACAGAACCCTAAAAAGTACTTACACCCAGAATAATTAAAAAGGCAACCATTTCACGTAATAACCGGTCAAAATATGTTTCTTTGCGGAAACAAACGGACGGACAGACGGACGTACAGATAGTCAGTCCGTTCAGATAGACAGACACACAGACAGAGAGACAAACAGACAGACAGAAAGATAGGCAGATGAACAGACAGACAGACGGACAGACCGTCAGACAGACAGACTTACAAACAGACAGACAGACATACAGACAGACAGAGGGAGCCAAAATGCAAGGGTTCCTAATTTACTACAGAATCCTAAAAAGTACTTACACCCAGAATAATTGAGAAAGCAATAATTTTGAGGAATCAAACGGACGGACAGACAGACATGCAGACAGACAGACAAACAGACTGACAGACAGACAAATATACAGACAGCCATACAGACAGACAGGTGGATGGACATGGCGAATCTGTAAGAGTTTCTAATTTACTACAGAACCCTAAGAAATACACCCAGAATAATTGTAAAAGCAATCATTTCGAATACTACGAGTATCTGGTCGAAACATGTTTCTTTGCGGAAACAAACGACCGGATAGACGGACGGACAGACAATCAGACAGGCAGTGAAACAAACAGACATACAGACAGACGGATGGACAGATAAACAGAAAATATACTTTCATTCGCAAAAGAAATGTTCGTTTAAATTTGAACTTTACTATGATGTCAATAGAGTTCAAGCTCACAACTGCGAAAGTAACGAGCTAAGCCGAGGTTAGACCTGGGTCGCGTTTTATAAAGTTACATTTAAGCTTTGTAAACTTGCGGCAATAACTTGCAAGTGTAAACTCAGCTTTAGGTTCGTGATCGGCTTGCAAAGGGTTAAGAAGTACACGAGGCACAAGTAGTAGAGGAGTGTATTTTCAAAAGGGCTTATTTCCACTCTTGCAATAAGGGTTATTTTTTCTATGTTTCCATAAGATAAATTATCTCTATTGACAAAGTGGAAATAAGCCCTTTTGAGAAGACATTCCACAGTTACGATATAATGATTTCATAACAAAACAAAATACATAATTGTGGGACAAAGTCATTTTGCGTCCAGCGGAATGTTATGTAGCCAGCAACACCATATTGCTAGTTGTGCGAAGCTCACCTGACGCCAATAGAACGCGACTCCAAGCATAGGGGTTCCATTAAGGGAAATAATAGGAACTGCAACTGTCTCCTTGAGCAATTCACGTATCGTACCTATCACTATGTTGACTATTCCAGACGAGTGGGATGCACCCATAACTACGTAGGTAATAGGAGTATGATGCAGGTTATTATAGTAAGTATATATATTTAATTACCAAGGAGCCGAACCCATATTACAAGCCAGGTGCCGGTAGTAGACCAACATCGGGCGTCTTACTCCTCCGTCTTACCTCCTTCTCATTAAACTCTAAAATTAACATAGAAAGAAATATCTACTAATCAGAAAGTTCACAAACTTACCATTATGAACATAGTTACGTATATCATTGGACATCAGCTTAACTTAATACTCAAAACTTAAATAATAATTAAATATGAACATTATGTCGGAAAAAACATTGACATCTCAGTCAACAACTCGTTGTCAGGTAACCACCAGGTAACCAATTTCCAGGCAAGTTCCCGTCGACGGCGCTAGGAGGCGTCAGAATTGCTAGCACATATTGCATCCTTTCACTTAATTCAATTTAAACCTTTTTCATCATGCGGCCAATATCACACGTCAAACCTAAATGGCTAATCAAATGAAATAAAAATACGAACTATATTCGTGTGGAAAAGAGAGAGCGACTGGCGGCATGTTTACGTCATCGCGAACAGTTTAATAATGGTTCACGGAACTTTATTTTTCGTTCATCTGTAGTAACGGTAACCAGAAAAGTTTTGTTCTTTCATATAAATCATATAATGTTCTTGTCAAAACCGTTATGTGAAAGAACGAAATTTTTCCGTTCATCTTGAATATTGTGAACCAAAAATATTGTGTTCATTTACAAAACCGTTACCGTATTTAACCGTTACTAATACGAACGGAATTTATAACGGTTAAAGAACAATATCAAATGGTTAATGAAGAACGGTTCCGATCCCTGATTAAAACTTTGGAAAATATTTAAAAATTCTGCGTACCGTCAGTGACGGTAAATACGCATTTTTTATAAGTATTTGAATGATTTTATATTACCCCCTCTCGTGATTATTTTTTTGTGGTGGTATCCCATTTGTTTACATTTTTGATCTCCAATTCGATTTCACACCTTAGTTCGTATTCGAGTACCTACTTCAGCCTCTGTAGCCTAGTTGGTAGTAACCCTGCCTACGAAGCTGGAGGTCCCGGGTTCGAATCCTGGCGAGGGCATGATTTGTGTATTTATTTATCACAAATATTTGTTCCTTGGTCATGGCTGTCTATGTCTATCTATCTATTATATATATCGTCGCTTGGTACCCACATCACAAGCCTTAATTGAGCTTGCCGTGGGACTAGGTCGATTTGTGTAAGATGTCCCAATATATTTATTTATTTATTTACTTCGACGTTAATTGCCAATTCGTAGTAAGCGCACTCTGTTTCTTCTCTGATCTGACTCAAAGTTAAATCAACCAAACTTACATAGCTTACTCTTCTAGCCAAACGTAGACTATGCTAGCTTATTTTACCAATGATGTAAGCAAAAAACACACTGCCATGCTTGCCAAGCATACTTATGCTGCATTACATAAGTTTACCGTATTGAGCTAGCCTCTACTTAATAGATTACTCTCACGTACACCGACTATTCAAACTTGGTCATAGTTCCATTGATCTTGAAATAATATTTAGGCAGTATGCTTCATTAGCCCCGAAGTAAAGGTGGGTTTAAATATACAAGACAGCTAAGATGATTTATTGTGAAACCTATGTCCTGTTTCACAATTCCCGGATAAGGATATCTATCAGACGAAAATTATCACTACTGTTTTCCTTAGGCATTTAAAAGAAAAGCACAGCAACATTTATCAGACAGGATATATTTTATTCGGGGGTGCTAAAAAGCCCTCTCGCTTATTACAGTCAGTGACAAGTCGTCAGGCACGGGACTTTTATCATAGATAAAAAAGCCAATCGCTAACGCTCATAGCGTTGCGTTATTTTCTTTTTCCTTTAGTATCCTGCCTTTTCAAAGAATTTTATTTTGCCGAATATCACTTACTAGCCAACTTTTTTCAGATGATTCACTTGGCATCCACCTAATTCATCATTTGACAACTTTCATTTTGCCTAATTTTTAATTGCCAACTAGGTATTCTTATACATCCGCGAAACGGTGTATTTAGGTACCGCTTCGCGGATAGGTATTACGTAAGTACCCAGTATTATTTAGCAACTAAGAACTTTGCTAGCCGAAAAAACATTCGGCGAAATGAATTTCAGTGATAGTATTGGTTGAGAAGTGAAATTCGATAAAATGGCGTTCGATGATAATTTAGGAAACCCTCATTGTTGCAATTTTTGGTAATAAAATATAAAATAAAATAAGATAAAAAAAATTTAATGAATAAAATTTTAATAGGAATAGTGCCGTGTGGTGACGGCAGTAAGAATAAATTTGTCACCACCCCAACTCCTCCTGCGGGTGTCGTAAGAGTCGACTAAGGGATTGAAGTGTCACTTACCATTATTTAACAAAAGATTGTTGATAGGCAGCAGCGTCATCATAGTGGACACATTACTGCGATCGCCAATCCGCTTGCCCAGCGTGGCGATTATGGGCATTTACCTCCTAATGCGGCTCTATGCATAGTTAATAGGAGAGGCCTACGTCCAGCAGTGGACTATCATAGGCTGATGATGATGATGACTAAAATTTTCTGTCTTAATGCGAAGGGTTACATTGTACAAATTTCCATAATATATTTTTCAAGTCTCATACAAAAGTACTGATAATGTTACGATTAATACGTCGAGGTGTCTCAAAACAATGCGATTTTGTCCCAAATAAGTGGATTACAACTTGGAAACCCTCGTCAGGGCTAAATATATTTCAGTAGGGTGTCCACAAATTTGACGAGACAGTCCTAAAAACAGGCCTTATCTTTGTGACCGGATTTCCGGCTTTCGACGTGTTCAATAAACAAAGTAAACAGACTAAGATTACCGTACCGTAATATGCCAGCCCCTTTAGCTTGACCCTGCTTACGAAGCTAGAAGTTCTGGGTTCATATACCACCAGTGAAGGTAGTTTTTTGTGTGTTTATCACAATTATTTTTTTGCCGATTGTTGTTTTTCATTTTAAATGTTTAATTACCCTTGACGTGAAATGAAGATCATAATGTAAAATACTCAAGTACGCTATGTTATGGTACAAACTCAACTGAAGTCAACTCGGTAAAAAAAAACTTCGAAAGAGTGGTTTGCGATTAGCCAAAACTTGTTTCCTTCATTTAGTATTCGAAAGTAAAAAGGTGCGCACATTGTCATGTCGTGTATTAATAATGTCTTAAGATTTAATAAACCATAACGTGTACTAAAATCGAACCACCTTAAATATTTCTAGTAAGAGGACCCACTTTGAGCAGAAGTTGGCCAGACTTGGTAAGAGACTCTTTTTTGTTATACAGAACATCCAACGAATTTACTGAGCTTACAATTTCGCTGTCATAGTAAAATATAGTGAAACAGTAGTCTTTAAACCATTTAATAGATTAAGAGGGAATGGCAGCTTTAAGTAAATGTTTTGAAACAAATATATTTGAATAAGATATTGCTATCGTTTTACACTGTTCGATGAAATATTTATGGAATGGACAACTGCAACCAATAAAAATAAAATACTATAAATTTATTGAGGTTAGCAATTTTAAAAACTATTTCAAATTTCAATTTGTTAACGTCCGTTATTTTCAAGATATTTAACAATGTGGCAGACAGACGGACGGATACAGTTGCAAAAATAACTGCAACTTGAAGCGGATCACAACAAGCATCTATAGTTGCCGATTTCTAAGACTGAAAATTTGACAGTTTAGAAATGAGCCTTATACGTATGACGTTAAGTCTATCGGAAAAATGGTGAGGCTTACCCTCATATTAATCAGGATTAATCTATAACTGTCAAAAGTTCATTCTAAGATCTCGCAGACTATATCGTCAAGTTGATCGGCAAAAAGAAACGTATTTTGTTCTAAATTTACTACTTACTTACCTACTTAATTGTAAACTTATGTCTTCTCTTTCCTATGTTGATGTTTTATAAATATTTGTAAAATTTATACTGACAAATTACCAAGTCCTCAGTGAAATAATTTATTGTTTTTGACTTTGATTCCGTTAAACAGATCGATAAAACTCACTGAGATTCTTATGAGCGAAACAAGCGCATCACTAGTGTTTATTTTTAGCTGTCTATTTTTATTGACATAAATGTCACTTATCTACTCTCTAAACCAAAAATTACGTAAGAGTAATACCGACTTAAGACAAAACAGCTACTACGAGCCCCGATGCAGTGGAGTTCGTCTAGTTCGAAACAATTTTTACAAATTTTTGAATATTTTAAAAATGATCACATTACGCTAATGATAAATTGTATGAACGTTAGTCATGGTTAATGTACTACATTTCAAGAGACACAACAATCGGAAGTACGCTTTTGTTGTTTAATAAATCGATTTTAACAAACCAGTGTCTAAATTATATTTTCGTTCACCACCGTAATTCCGCGCTTATAAGCTTGACGCAAAATTCGCAGTGCATCAGGTGTACCATGTCGTCTTTAATATTAATGGCGTTCTTTACATTCATTGATTATTTACAAAATTAATAATTGTGGAAAAAATGTGAAAAAATACCTCTCGTAAAATAGTTTTTTTTTTATTCTGATTTATTAAGTCCAAATATTTTATACTCAAAGAAACTACTTTAGTACTACTATTGAATAGTGAAGGTTTTGTCTCTAAACCTTTTCCCCCGGATGAACGGGATAATCTCGAAAAACTGTCTAACTGGACGAGAACATATGCATCGGGGCTCGTACTTAACAGCTATTCTTGAATATTCTGTGGACTGTGATGTGGTAGCATTTCAGAAAGTGCACTTCCATAAAATTCACTAGCGAACTTCCTTACTTTTAGCCAGTCTTATCGTTAGTCTAATGACTTGCTTTAAATTAAACATCGGCATCGGAACTCGTTCCCAACTTGGATACTATTGAAAACGGTTCACTGCAGTTTTTCTGAAGTTATGGCGTAGGGTCTAATTGGGTATCTAAACTAAATATTGGTCAGACTTTCTTTTACACTCTTGTAATTTTAAGAAATTAAAAGTTTCTATCTGAGTGTGTGATGGGAGCATTTACAAGGTGTAATAAATATCATGAAGCGTTCTTTAAGTATCGTATTACGTATCGCATTTTCGTATCGTATTCCCATATTTCGTATTCCCATTTGAATTTATATTATAATTGTATGGAGAGTTGACCTATCCGGATGGCCTAATCAGCTAATATTCGTATCGTATAAACATGCCGACTTGCCAAGTCACCATTATTTTTGATATATTAGGTATATTTTTTAACAGCTCTATGTATAACATGAACTCCTCATACTTAGATAATCTTATTTACCAGTTAGGACGAGATGTAACAGTCCTAGGCTGAACATTTATACAGGGTGTATTCGATAAGTGTTTACAGACCATAATTCCGTAAATATGAGAGATATCAGAAAAAAAAACAGATATCGAAAGTGCATTACCCAAAGAGTAAAATTACACTGATAACTTATTTGAAATAAAATCAGAAATACCTCAAATATTAACTTCAAACCTTCCAATACATTAAGTACGTAACAGTTCATTCAAAGATTAGTTTAATAGGAATATTTTTGTATTTAAGAATAAATGTTAATTATTTCATAAACGTCAGTATTATTATTTTATTACAATGTATTCGTACAAATAATGAACCTCTATTAGTTTTATCTCTTACGACACCCGACATTCTTTAAAGTTGTAAGTCGTCAAACTAAATGTATGGGAGCGTTTTAATAAGTTAGTATTTTTAATATTACTTCACCTATTTATAAAAAGTTATTAATGTAATTTTACTCGTTAGATAACGTACTTTTGATATCAGTTAAAAGTTTTCTGATATCTCTCATATTTACGGAATTATGGCCTGTAAACACTTATCAATTACACCCTGTGTATTAATTAATAAATACAATGAATAATAATAAAAGTTTAAGTATTTTGCAAGATGCTTGAGTTCAAGCTGGACCCAGTTCATCTATGAACTCTTAATAATGCATAATGCTCTAGCAATTCCTTAAAGGTGCATTCAGACCAAACGAGCATTCGCTATTCTAACCCCCTACTCTGCGAAATTCGATCGTTATACAAAACGCGATTCGTTGATTTCGTAGAGTGGGGGATAGATCAGCGAATGCTCGTCTGGTCTGAATGCACCTTTAAGTTTTCTTGAATTGGAACTGAATTATTTGAATGTAATCAGAAAATCATATAATTAAAAACCAGTATAATTTTAAGCGTGGTTGGTGGCTGTAAAGTGTTCAAACGTCGGGATGTTGTTAAAATACATAATTAATTTTATGGGATATAATCCGTTTAAATCGTTATATTTCATAAATTGGTCGTGTGGTGACGGTAGTGATAATAAATTTGTCACCACCCCAACTCTTCCCGTAGGCGTTGTAAGAGTCGACTAAGTGATTGGAAGTGCCACTGACCATAAATAAATGCAAAAATAATAATTTAAGAACAAAATAAAAATGTAGTGGCACTCAAATATATGACGAAATTCATTTTTAAAACGATTCATTTTTAAAGTACAAAGATCGGTTCACTAAAATAAAGCAAAATGATAAGTATTTTTCCCGCTTTTAAAATTAAGTTAGCGAATACTTTTATGCACAATTCAACACTTGTTGTGCCAAACGAAGTCTGACATTTCATTATTTTCTCAACACCTTGAGCTTTAGGAGGATTTTCTATTTTATTATTGAATCAAGTTGTCCTTCAATTCACCACCTATTATTTTATAAGCAATACAAAAAAACTGATCAAGACCATGTCGGGCCAATCGGGCCATGCTCAGTGTTGGGTTCCGTAGTTATTCAAAAACGGCTGGGCTGATTATTATGTTCGAAATAGTTTTCTTTTAAAGTATTCTTTTGAAGTATTCATGATTTCTTTCATATTTTTTGGACCTACGGATCAAAAGTTAGAGGGCGAAGGGACACATTTTTTTCTTCTGGAGCGATTATCTTCGAAAACATTGACTTAAAAAAAACTTATTCTTTTTGACAGACCTGCTGAGATCCAATGATACTCCACACTATAGGATTACAGCAAATAAAAAAAATCATCACCACTTCAGCAGTTGGGGAGGTAACTGAAAAAAAATTGTTTTTCTAGTTTATATTGTACCACTTTATTGGCATGATTAATATGTGTACCTGTACCAAATTGCAGATTTGTAGTAGGTATTAACGGTTAGTACATTTGGCGTGTCATTGTGCCAATATTTATCATACGTGACCATACAAGTACCTTCCCATAGTATAATGAGTTTTGTGTACTAAATGACAATGACAATTTATTTGGGTATGGGCATAGATGAACATTTATCTTGGAAGGCTCATACGGAAGACTTGTCCAAAAAACTTTACCAGTGTGCCTATGCTTTACATAGACTAACTAAACAAGCAAGTCTACACACGGTTCTAATGGCCTATCATGGTTTTGTTGCATCAAGATTGCGGTATGGCATAATTTTTTGGGGCCACTCAACCAATAAAGAAATTATTTTTAAGGCACAAAAGCGGTGCATCAGAGCAATGTGTGGACTTAAACCGACTGATAGTTGTGAACCATATTTCAGGGATTTGAATATTTTAACGATGCCCTCTCTGTTCATTTTTGAAATAATCCTGTTTGTCAAAGTCAATGAGAGTTTGTTTAAGAGGCATGGAGATGTATCTCGCAGAAACTTGAGAGACAAGCATAGATACAACCTCTGCCAAATACCAGCAAAAACTGCTCTAATGAGAAAGAGTGTGTATTATTTGTGTAGATTAATTTATAACCATGTACCAATACATTTGAAGCGTCAGTGCTTATCGGAGTTAAAAAGTAATTTAATGAAATTATTAATTGAAAATGTTATTATTCAATTGCAGATTATATGAATGATGTTTTAGATAAACATGTACACAAAATTATTATTATCCTTTTTCTTGACATTCTTGATATTAAATTAATTATATTTTCTTTTATTTTGAAGAGAAAAGAATAAGATTTGTATATAGGAAAGCAATCCTTTCTTTGTTATGCGAGCATGATAGAATATAAGCAATTCTTCAATAATTAAGCTCATTGTTTTTTGTACGCCATTTTGGCAAAATATAGCGAACTTATACTAATAATAATGACCAACTGTTACCATACATGTACCTATATTTACAAATAAACACTTACTTACTTAATTACTTACTTACAACATAATATGAGACAAATATACAAAACAATCACGCCTTATTAATATGACGTGCCCTTAGCGGTATTCGAACGCAAGACCCCCAAAAGCTACAACTTCGTAGGTTACCGCTGTTTAGGGGTTTATTTCTCAAAAGCTTGTCACTTGTAATACAATAAGCGGAAGTCCTTATCTAATTAATAGTGTTAAAAAGAGACTTCCACTTGTATTACAAGCTACAAACGTTCGAGAAACGGGCCCTAGGTCACGGGTTCTGTCGTAAAGCGATGGCACCATTACTGGACAAGGATTCAGTATTATTAGTATGACTAAAAACGGCATAATTTACCATGTAAATTGTAATGATTGAGCACCCGATATTTCGGCACTGTCGCAAATACCATCTTCACAGAGAAACTTACACATCCATTCTTATTTAAAGGAACTGAGTAAGGTATATGTTTAGGACTGTCGTTATACAACCATAAATTCCTGTTTTTTAATGATTATTTACGATTATTTTATTTATAATCAATGTAACAAACAAAGAGTAAAAGGACTAAATGAGACTTATAAATAAACTAAAACTATGTTCCTATGTTCTTGATTAAGACTAAGATTCAAGTGTCCATCACTGATTCACGTCAGGTAAATGTGTCCAACACTGTAGCCACCGCCCTATGAGAATGTAATAGTATAAGGGAAAAACTCATTAACGATCGACTGGTTTAATAACTACTTAGTGTTGTACTGGGATTCGATATTAGATACCAGTTAATACGTATGCAGATTTTTTCCTGATACCAATTTCTAAATGCTGTTTTATTGCATTCAAGTATTACATACTTAGGGCACTCAGCAAGCTTAGTGGTCGAAACGCGGTGCTCGATTTGAGAAGTTTGAAGTGTTGGCATTGGAATAAAATAATGTGTGACTTTTGCAAGTACTGACTGAAGTTGATTTTACCCCCACTAATGAACACATACATTGTCTGAGAATTGCTCCGACCTAAAGTAATTTATTGCTATCATAGAGACCTGTATTTGATAGCAATATACCAGTTACAATATTTAAATTTTTGTCAACATAGGTAATAAAGCTGCTTGAGCGCGTCAAAACGTAGTCACTTATTCAATTAAAATAATAATAATAAAAGAGTATTTAGCTGTATCTGTATCTCAAGGAGATTTATTGTGTTAATGTACAATCTCACTTTACGTTTTTAAAATAGGAATAGTATTTCAATTATGCTTTGAATACGCCATCACGCGTGTTTTGCGTAGAATACGGCTCAAGGCCAGCCAAAACCATATTTTTTTGCAATTCTACAGCCGATTTCACCGCCTTTCTTTTTCAATATCCCTTTCATTGCGGACGAGTATTCATCAATAGGCCTCAGTTCAGGGCAATTCAGAGAATCGTACTCTTTTGGTACCACAGCGACGGCATTCTGTTCATACCATTCCTTTACCTTCGTATATGAGACTATATGTAGCGATCAATCTACCTTTTCCAAAATGTAGTAAGTAAAATGTTTAGTAGTAAACGTTATCTTTTTTTTTAATTTTACGTTTTTTTCGTTGTCTATTAAAAAAAATACTGAAATCAACTTGAAGAATACGGTAGCTAAGGTTCAATCAGTCAGTCAGTACTTCAAGTATTTGGTACTTTTTATTTCCGTTTTAATTTTATTTACCTCTGTTTATTTTATGGTATGGTATGGTACCCCTTGGTCGTCCTTTGTTAAATAGATAAACAATATTAGGCAGTTGTAGTATTGATTTTATCTGATTTTCGTTTTGTGACATGTTTCTGTATCCATATTCAAGTTAATGGCAGACCATGTTATTGTTATTTTTATCACAAGATTCTTATAAATGCAAGCAATTTTAAGACAAAAGTTCATCTAGGGTCTATAAAAGTCTATAAAATTTACATATATATATTAATTAAGTATTCATGTACCTAGTCGGACGAAAAAATCATTTTACACGAACGGTTTTCTACATACCGAGTGCATTATTCCTACTAAAATTATATTTTATTTCATGCAGGTTACCACGTTTTTACGTCGAAAAATGCTCGACATGTTTTGCTCAGTATATGAGAATTATTTATAATTTCCGTCGCTTAATGAGCATACAGTTACTTTTCGTTACAGGCAAAATGCCGAGTAATTAATATTCCAGCGATGAAATAACAGTTTTATCGTGATCAAGCTTAAAAATACAGTGGGCGTTGACACTATCGTTAAATCGCTAATTGCATACACGCAATTGCGATATGTATACTGCGATAATCAATCAGCATTTGAGTTCTCGAGTATATTTATATTTTCGGAAACCAAAATATATTTAGATTAATAAAAACTGAGTATTATTATAATTATCACCATAGTTTGACAATAATTATTAACTAAATGATCATGTTTTACTACCCTATTAGTCAAAAGTCAAGCCTAGTAGCCTACACTAGTCAAAAGTTTTCAGGCAATTGTCCTACTAGGAGCGAGTAAGTGTTGAAAGAAACGAACGAAATAATAGCCGCTCTCGTGTAACTAAATGAGACGCGATGATATTTCACAGTTCATCGCTGAAAGCGACTATTTTTTGTTCGTTTCTATCGCCGATAGAATAGTGTAATGTTAAAAAAATTCAAATACAAAAAGTGGTTCTAAAATCATGTGTCAGTGCTAAGACTATCTCTTCGTTTAAGAGCTGAAGCATAGCAGTAAAAAAATGGTAGGTAGCAAACATAATTATTAGTAATTATAATCATTTCTCGATCAGGTATGTGTAATGTTTCATACAACAATCGACCTGCTAGCAACAACTCCGTAGGTTGATCGCAATCCAGCACACAATAATAAAAAACAACTACAATATACCAAATACAAATCTTCTACAATAACAGTGCAGGCAAATATCTGGTATCGATATCGGTATCATAACCACAACAAGATGATTGATCAAAAGAGACGGGGACAAAAACTGACGGTATCTCTGTGTTTTTGCACAAACTGCTACTTAGCTCTTTTGTTGCCGCGAGATAAAACCCGGTAAGAAAAATATCCGCATTTTTGGGGTTGCGTAATGCGTAAATCTTTCCACAGCGCTATGTTTAGGTATATAAAACGGTGACATATCATCTAGAAGCTTTTTATAAATGCTATTTAAAAACATTGCCATGTATATGCGAGGTTTTACTAACACTTACGTATGATTTATTTTGGTGTGATATTTTGGGTGATATTTTTAGTAGGCATATTTTTTACGATGTTATTCAGTAGCGGCAGTATTTTTCTTTAAATTGTTTAGTATGAAAACGTTTTCTTATAATTTAGTACTTTAATACAGTAGTATAACTAAAACTCAACAAATAGTCCCTACCCAACTAGCAAAATTTCGTCATATAATCGTCGCGGAAACGTAACATATTCAGGCTTTTAGCTTATGAAATTGGTCATAAAAACGTAATAATTACGTTTATATAACGCGATTTGGGCCCATATTACTCAGCTTTTTAGCCATATAAAAGCCATTTAACTGAAACTGCCACCACTTATTAGTCATATAATAATCATCGCCGTGACCACTTTATAGCTAACTAGCTGTATAATAGCGACTTATATAGCTTTTATATGACTTTTAATCATATAAGAGCCATATAACCGTTGAGTTAGTTATTTATTGATCATATAATTGCTACTTATATGCCAAATTTGTGGAATAAAAGTGTCTAGCGAAACTAAACAGAAGACGGATTGACAACTTGCTCGTGCATATAATTTTGTTAGTGCTAGCTGGTGTAAACAAAATTAAATCACTTAATGCCGTTGAGTATGTTTTGACAGAGCTACCTAAGTAATATATGACCATGTTATAATTGGCATTATAAATTCTACCTAATGCTGAAAATGTATTGCGAATACCACTTTACTGATAAAGTATACTATATTTAGTAGTAAATAATGAACGCGCCACTTTAATTATTAGTTATTACAATAAAAATTAAATAAATATTTTTAATTATTACGAAGGAAACTACTATATGACATGTATACGATTAACATATCATATAACTGCTTCGTATTAGTTCTTATATAGCAAGTTTAGTGGTTTAAGCGCCATGACACCTACAGGTAGATACGTTAATCATATAAAAGTAACAGCTGAAACCAAAAAGTTCTATAATAGCTATTATTTTTCCATTTACTCGAGCATAGGTCATATAAGATGTAATTATTCGACAAATAGTGAAGTAAGCGTCATGTAAAAGCAGGTTACTCAGCATTAATCTTATATGACTCTTTAGTCATAAAAGATGTCGAGATGCTGAATAAAACACTTTTATAAAACAAGATATATAATTAGCTGTTATATGACTTCATTCACAATAGTCATATAATAGCAACTGTGTTACGTTTACTCGACTTTTTCTCACAAGTCATAAGTCAGCCATATAAGTTTTTGCTACTCGGCGAAAAAGTCATATAAGCATTTTATATATGTGTGTTTTTCAGCAACTTCTTATAAGACTCTTAAGTCATATAAGAAAGTCGTATAAACGTGTATATGACATCTTATACGACTATTATGCTATTGCTGTATAAGTTGGCTTTATACGACAGGTACTGTGTAATTTGCGTTTATATGACTTTTATACGACATATTGCTGTATAAGCTGGCTTTATACGATAGGTACTGTGTAATTCGCGTTTATATGACTTTTATACGACTTATTGGCTGAGTAAGCTCGATGTTATATGACTGTTTTGCTAGTTGGGTATGTATACATATTTAGTTTTCCTAACTTCAGTATTTTAGTAACAACCTCTAGGATGACTAGGGGACTAGGGGTGAGATGACAGACGTCCTACTTATCAATTAAATCCAATTCAAATGACCTTACATAATCTAAAATTAAAATGCAAAATTCCTACTATGTTTCGCCAGAATTAGAAGCGTCGATATTTCGGTACCGTGTCCCTACGCTTTAAATATTCTAATAAAATCACAGAAGACAATTCGCCCGCAATACGAACATTTCCAACGCTAGACGGTACTAAAGTCCTGCCATTTTATCTACGACAACTTTCAGGAATAAAACCGAACCCAATTATTTATTCAGCACGTCCAAGGGAGGAGGGGGATGCGGCAAGACACGAATGTCAGCTGAGATTACGTCGCAGTTTGCCTTGAATTTTTTAATGTTTTCCACTTGTATTGTTTTAGGAATGACATACAGCCGCTATCAGATATATCATGTCCGGAATGCTCAAAAGTATCTGAATACGTCTTTATCGTTATGACCAGAGATCGGACAAATGTGCGTCATTGTTCGCAATAATGTGAACTCCAAAGTTGATTGAATAATTAATCATTTTCAGAAAATTACCTATTTGACACCGGTAACTATGAAAACCTTTGTAAATAGTCACCTCAAAGCTTCGAAATCTAATTTCCATAAATTATTCGTTTACTTATTCAATTAATTAAATTTGGAGTCATATGCATATTATTGCGAACAATGACGCACATTTATCCGATCTCTGGTTATGACAATAAGGCGTGTTCAGATATTTTGGGACGCTGCAGACGCTACGATATATCTGATGGCGGCTGTACAAGAACAATATGCAGTAATGTTACGTTAAATTACGTGTCGAATAGCCTTACACAGTAGTGATACTTTACTCTCGGTAACGACTTATGATATTAATTCTTCATTCCATTCATTTTATTTTTGATTCCTTATTTTGGTGACATAATTTTTGCCAAAGATTCTATTCGTTACAATGTGCTACTTTGTCATTTGAAGCAGGCACGGTACCTTATACAGATGACGAAGTATAACATTAAGAAGTTTAGAAACTTCGGAAAAAATTATGCCACCAAAATTAGGCGGTTGCAACCCTCAGATTACACTATGTATGCATAGTATTGAGCTCCTTTTCTCGACTACAAAGATAAAGTTTATACTTAAAATTTGTGTATATGCAACTCCTCGAACACACAGTTTTCAATTCTAAATCAAACAAGCCATACCAACGGATTTATTCACCACACACATTTAAAATCAACGCCAGTGTTTGACTTTTACTCATTCAATCCCGTTAAGGCTTCACAGTCAAATAAACGTTCCCATGAATGTAGATAGTAATATTATCGTTACCCGCCCGTCGATGGCTTAATGCCGCCATTACGGTAACGTGCCTCGCACGTTTATTGTTTACGTCGACATGAAAATGATAAGTGACGTCATAATTTCATGGCGGTTTGTGACGACGCCGCATAATTATGCGGCGAAAACGATATGTTGCTATAATTATACCAGCATATCGTTTTCACTGACTGGTTATATTATTAAAATATTATACAGTCTGGTAAAAAAACATCTAAGTAAATTATAAATTCACAACGTTAAAAATAATAATAAAATCCTTTTTTTCAATATCCGCCTATGTATATCATATTAGTGTTCAGTAGATGCTGATATACATTATTTACATAATGAAAAAGTACATACAAAATTTTCAAGATAAAAGAAAATAGTTTTTTTATGAGGTAATCTAGCTAAAAGTTAAAACAAATTGCATATTAACATCCATTTTCACAATTAAGCCATGACTATTTACTTATTTTATTACTCTAAAAAGGAAAACCACTTGTTAATTTTCATAATTTAGCCGATAAAAAAAAGTTTATTAGATCATAGGGAAAGTTGTTTTATTTTAAGTGATACATTCAATACAATAATATTATATTTAGGCTTAAGATTTAAAGTGTTAATATCCCGTAAATATGTCGGTGTTTTATTATTATACAAAATGTATAAAATCGTCGGCTGACAATCAAAACTCACAATAAAAACTGTAAATACTCTTAGCAACCTCGTATATCAGTATTGTATCAGAAATGAGATACGACCTTTATTTCAAGAAGGTATTTATTGCTACATAGTGCGTTTTGCTTTTCAACCGTCGAAATATAAATCGTCGGCTGACAAGCAAAACTCACTATAAAAACTGTCACTACTTAACTCTTAGCAATCCCTTATGTCAGTATTAAGTGAGATACGAGATTTATTTCAAGTAGGTATTTGTTACTTAGTGAGTTTTGCTTGTCACCCGACGAAATATCAGTTTTGAAAGTCAATACTTGAAATTTAAGATAATGAGCTTGAAATGACTTTACCGAAGTAACCTACAGAACCACAAGCTTTAAATTACCTCGTCCTTCGCGGCCTGCAACTTTTTGCCGGCCCACCTGAACTCTGGAATGGGCACCTAAATCAAACTTCTTGCCGCTTTAGAGTGGAAAAAATAAATTATGCCGCACATTTGGAAAGTTCCAATTGGTAAGTTTTAGAACATTATGAAATGGTTTCATTATCTACAGGACATAAATCAATTCTCCTGTGGTCAATAGTGAAGGATTTTGTGTACCTATGTCATTTATGCTTTAACCATCAACCTCGTGATATTATGCATACAGTTATAAAAAGATAAAACAAATTGTATTCTAACAGGTTAAGTCCGCAGACCACGAACCCTGTAAAGTGTTCGAAACGTCGGAATGAAGTTAAAATTAGTTAATATACGCGAGTTTATGCGGTTTCATAGTTTTATTTCATGTGTAATCCTCGCGGTAACCGAAGAAAATATTAGGTTAAGTTAAGTTATGTTTTTCTGAACTGTTTCAAAGACTACAAAAGAGACAAACTAGTTTCCTGTGTATAATTTACAACACTTTTTATTTACAATACGCATTTTACGGGTTTATGTTTTGGAATTAGACATTATTTCTTTTTTTTTTTCAAGAAATTGTTTTACTTTTGGCTTGTGTTTAATTTAATATATCTGAATGACTGAAATAACATGATACACGATACTAAAAGACTTATCGTATTTTTTCTTAATCATAAAACGAGGGTACTATTTATGTTAAATTGAATACATCCATCAAGCAGATCCTACCTTTAGTTACCTATATCGTACACAAACAAGCGTTCAATCAATAATATAATGTCAATTACAAACATCAGAATTCCCGTATTAGGTCGGTAATGTATTTAAATTTAACATAGGTAATGTAAAATTATTAATGCTAGTAATTGATGGATTGTGATGGCGTCCCACAGGGATCCTACTTAGGCCAGAAATTGATGATACAAATTTATAATTTTACGAGTAATATCATTCCTGAAACTAGACTGTATTTTTCGTGAAAGTGGTTTAACTATAAGGATAAAATAGCTGTATACTAGTACGTCATAATGTTGTAGAAGTTTACGAATCTATGGCAAAAGACGGAAGAACTTTTCGGATCTTCCAGATTCGTCCTGTCCGTCTGTCACAGATGATTTATTTGGAAACTATAAGACTATAGTAAATAACAAGAATCGGACAAACGCCCGTCATTTTGAAAAAATAACCCTGTTCCGTACAGTAGAGACTTCCTTATCTTATGATTAGTAATAAAATAATTTAATTTACAAGATATTTTTTTAATAAAAATGTCACAAATCATCTTTTTGGGATAGAATAACTATCGCGGTAACAGAAGAAGATATTATACACTCAATAGATTAAAATTCAATCTATAAAGTTCTAACTCGTTTATTAGTTAGTAGTTGGATTCTCCTAAATAGATACTTGGTGATAGTGTTTTAAAAAAAATATCTTATAATATAAATTATGTTAAAATCATAAGATAAGGAAGTCTCTACTGTACGGAACAGGGATATATTTTCAAAATGACGGGCGTTTGTCCGATCCTTGGTAATTAAATTTGATAAGGATATGTGTTGTATGAAGCGTGTAGTAAAAAAAATGGATGGGGCGCTACTCTATGCTTTACCTAATGGTTTTTTTTTTCGATCTGTAAGGAAGTGGGATTCACTGGAAAAGTCTTTTAAAATTATATATGAATGTTTCTAGAAGACATTTTTGTAAGGGAACCGATTTCGAGAGGTATATTTGCCCTTAAAGACGTAAAAAAACTTCAAAAAATAAAACTAGTTACGAAAAAAGCATAATGTATACTATGATAGAGCACGAATAAATTATCAAATATTATTAAACAAATAGGCTATTAATAAATTTATATAATTGAAGTTACACATAGTTACTAGTAATATGCTATAACTATTAACCTCTACCGATCATACATGGGTGTAATTTTAAGAAAACCTAAGAGCTCACTTAAATCAATTGTATTGTTGAAATAAAGAATCTCTAAACCTAAAATGTCCCCTCTATTTTTTATCTACTAATAAAAAAACGGAAGTGATTTGATCCGAGTATGTTATCTAACTGTACTTATTAATTTTTATATTTATGCTACGGAACCCTTTTTGCGACGACACACGCGACGACGACGAGACGGCCCCAACACGCATAGGTACACTTAGGTACACTTATCAATTATCCTGACGTTTGGAAGGTGATCGCAGACGGCTTTTCCTGACCTTCAAGTCCTAAAATTTAACATCAATCTAATAAAACTGTTGAAAAACTAGAAAATGATATTAATAAAGCATTTATAATATAAGATGTTATAAAGCAATAAAAAACAAAATTAGCCGAGTTTCTTTCAAAATCGACCGTAGGTAATCATGTTCAAATTAGCTACACACAAATCGTACATAATGTAATCCCTAATGTTAAAGCTCATTTGTACGAAAGAATTTCCCTAATTCAATTCCTATACGTTTTCATGGGAACAAATAAAGAAGGATTCGTAACGAGAATCCATACAAATAGGCCTAAATACATAAACCAAACCAAACGGCTTTTGAATTTACAGGGGGTTTCACATGTTAGAATTACAGCTTGTGATATCGTGGCTATAAGTCGACAGGTAAATTATTTTAGAGAGATTTTTGCATTTGTAGTTGTGTACCTACGGTCAGCACATAAGGAAATAAATAATTGGGAACTTTTATACTTTTTATACTGTTTTTAGTCAGTTACATCAACTGCATCAAATAAAATTAAACAGTGATAAGCTAGAGACTAAAATAGTTAACAATCATTACCCTAATATTTAATTCTAATCTTCTTCAACTCCAGACATTTCACTCTCGTTCTCATCCCCACTTTCATCCGATGAATAATTTTTGTTAACAATAATTCGTTCTGATATTATATCAAAAGCCTCATCCGTGCCTTGAAATTTGTTTTCCTCTTTAATGACGTGCAGGCAAACATTTTTCCATTCCTCTACACTTATACTATTAAATTTCTCCTCTGCTAACGTCATTATAGAACT
The DNA here is from genome assembly GCA_025490895.1 of Thaumatotibia leucotreta. Taxonomy (NCBI): domain Eukaryota; kingdom Metazoa; phylum Arthropoda; class Insecta; order Lepidoptera; family Tortricidae; genus Thaumatotibia; species Thaumatotibia leucotreta. The sequence goes on along the minus strand of JALPQI010011219.1, from coordinate 864 downwards.
CATGTTCATTGTAATATTTTTCTTTGCCGCGTAATTTTTCACTATCCCCCATATATTTTCAATAGGGTTCAACTGAGGGTGATACGGCGGTAAACGTAGCCGTATGGCCGCACGTATGGCCGTGCTGTCGGAAGATTTATTTAGTTAATAAATAATTTGATTTGCGTTTTCACAATGCGTTTAAGTTAAATATAAATACCTATTGATGCCAAAGAAAAAATACCGAGTTTCACGCTTTCACGGCGGACACCTAAACCACTCAGCTACTCGAGCTTAGCGAAAACCGGTCGACCGTCTCGAGTATATGCAATACGAGTATGTTATAAGGCTTGGCGCCTTTGACCATACTCTAAGGAGCAAGCAATACGTGATAGCTGCCTCCTATACAAATCCCTTTTGTGTGAAACCACATGAAAATAAAAAACATTAAAATGACTATTTTGTCGTATTCCTGACAGCAAATCCTTTCATTTGATATCCATATTATAGGGGTGGATTTCAAGCAGCCAGTCCGCCATCTCGTGCAGGCCGGGCCGTCATATTGGATTTGTAATGACGTTTTTTGGCTAGTCATGTATTGTCTTCAGAACTCAGAGCGTGTGCCAATTTTAATCCTAATCGGAGACCGGCAAGTGGGTCAAATTAAGATTAAGACTTTCTTCGTTAAACAAAATGCGTACACATGCTGAATATCAGCATATTCAGCATGCGTAAGCATTTTGTCTAACGAAATCGTCCGTTTAGTTTGCAACGTTTAGCATGCGTACACGTGCGGATAGCTGGACGCGGTCTCATACTAAGCTTATATTTTCTATGGACAAAATGTGTACGCATGCTGATAAATGTGTTTTCACCCTTAAGATT
>JALPQI010011218.1:0-57035 GCA_025490895.1 Thaumatotibia leucotreta | reverse complement strand
CAACTTAACGCTTAATTCTGTGAGCAAACATACAGTTCAGGAACTCGAATGGCAGGGAAAAACTCGTAACTCTGATACTTACTTAGATTCAGATGATGATAGTGAACCCGAAGATGTATTGCAAATTTTAAGTCAAAGCACAGCACACGAAAAACCTGTTAAAGTATTACCACCTGAAAAACCTCTACTGACACCTGAAGAAATAGCTAAATTGGAGGAACTTCCACATATAAAGTATTTAGTTGAGAAGACTGAAAGCAATCCCAAGCCAAAATCTACAGGAAACTTTAAACCATATAAAACTACAAAGTCTGATGTGCATAATCCAGAAAAGGAAGTGCTTAGGAAAAAGCATAAACACTGGGAAATTACAGCAGCAACCCCACCTCCTAGTATCCATGGACCAGCTAAAGTTTTAAGTTTAGAAGAATCTTTGAAATTACAGAAAGACTACAATTTTCATTTGAAGGAGGTTGAAGCACAACATGCTGCGGAGAAGCTGTTGGAGAGAACTGGTATTAAAATGCCCGCCTTGCCAAGAGATGTGACATCATTTGGACAGTACAGAGATGCTGGGGACTCGGATGAGTCGGATATGGAGGGGAGTGACAAAGAAGTGGTTGATGAGGAACCGGATAGAGGAGGGGTTGTTTTTACAGTTGCTAAAGATTAGTAATCATAAGAAATTAGAATTAATTAGATTTGACACACAATATGGACATGACTGATGATAATAATATATGTATAAATCAATGGCAACAATAATCAAACACTAAAAATAAAAAGACACATAATACTAAACTACATTTCATGCTTTGTGAGTGTGATAAATATAAACAATCAGACATAATGTTACTATTCGTTGGCATGTCTATCACAATATTCTAAAAGGTGTCACATGCCGTCTTTGGTGGTCAAAGAGTTAATTCTACAGTACATTCTAAATAAGCAAGTGCCTTTACCATCTTTTATGAAACTAGAAATGATTTATATCACATTTGAACATATTAAAGTACTGTTAACTATCTCAAACAAGTACAGTGAGAAAATGTTTCGATAAACTGCACCTATTAAAATATTATTTTCTACCTGAAACTGTTTTTGTAATTGAGAATGCTGACTAATTAATTTATGCATGCCCTAAACATATTTTAAAATGTTGTTTTGAGATGTTCATAAATAAACTAAGCTAGAACCATATTGAATAATAAAAGTAAAGTATGATTTGGTCTTCCACAAAATCGTAAATATTCGATCATCTGTCTGTGTCATTTCAACGAAGACATCATTGGTGTGACAAAGACAAATGTGAAAAAAATTACGAGTTGCAATATGGGTGAATCAACTTTTTCTCTCTGTTATTACCATGGTTTTATGCATAATTATGCTACTTAAACTATGCAAACATATGTACTATTCCTTAATGAGTCATCTACAAACATGGACTATTTATGCATGTTTTCATACATTAAGTAGCATAATTTTGCATATTTTGAATATAAACCTTTCCTTTCAGTGTGGTCCTAAATAGTGTAGTGTAGGTAATTTCTACTTAATTTATATTTACACAATATGCAAACGCACTCGACGTACAGTCGCAGTCAGATATAATAATATCTGAGCGGACAGGATGCTCAAAAACATCTGAGCAAAGCATCGGCCCTACCGCAAACTTCGAAATCCGCAAATTTCGAGGTTTTTTCTGTCACTCCAACGAAGGCGTATAGAGTGAGAGACATATCCTCGAAATTCGCTGATTTCGAAGTTCGCGGTAGGGCCGCTACGCTATTGTCATGGCATTAAGAGTGCATGCTCAGATATTTAAGAGCACCTTGGCTGCACGGATATATCTGATTGCGACTGTACTATTTTCTTCCAAAGAGAAATGAATCGGTCAGAGTTTCAACAACAACAGTCGCAACACAACACAAACAAAACGAAACGTCATTACGTCACGTCACGTCACGTCAGTCGATCGAATCCACCCGCGAGAGTCGCACGCGCATACGCCGATACACGACGCTCGCGCTGTAAACACCGCTAAACGTTTCGTTTCGTTACACAATAAATAATTAGAACGATGCCTGTTTCACCGATTGTGGGAATCGATGACGACCAACGCTTCGCCTTGATGAAGGTAAGAATTTGATATTATCAATAGTTATCATTATCTTGTGTAGTTTTAGATAATTAAAATAAATGGGTCTAGCGTTACCAAACACACGAATAGATTCGATGTTTATAACGGTAAATTAGCATAATTACATATAGCGAACTCAATAGATACATCATTATTATTATACATAGGTACCTACGCTTATGATAATTTACTATTTCCTATTCTGACATTTATGCCATTATATTAAACTAATGTACTAAGTGATGCGATATGCTTTAAAAGTATCGAAAATAAGTTATTACGTATTTTTATTATTAAATTACCGGAGTTTTACCTCTAGGGTTGTGCCTATAGGAACATTACTTATGATTTTGTACAGCCGCCATAAGTTCAAAATGTATAGGTACTGCATTTGTGTAAATAATAACATAAGTGCACCTTCACAAAATCTACATATGTCTTTGAGTATTACACATACTCATTACATGAGTTGTCTGCCCATAGAAAAATTTAAATTGCCGGTTTTCTTACTGGACAGGGATTGTTGGACCGAGTAGTTATTTTTCTTGAGTTTTTTTCTTATCTTTACTGTCTTAAGGTGCGGTTAAACTAAAAGAGCATTCGCTGTTCTAACCTCCCACTCTACGAAATTCGATCGGTAAACAAAACGTGATTGGTTGATTTCCTAGAACGGGCGCTAGAACAGCGAAGTTCTTTTGGTTTAAACGCACCTTTATGTGCGGTCGAAAAGTTATGTTTCGTTCGACGACATATCTTGCTCCAACTCGCGCCTCAAAACCCTCGGAGCGCTCAAGTTTAAAATTTTGAACTCGCTGGTTCGCTAGCTCGGTGGTTCAAGTTTTTTAAAAAGTACTAAAACGAGAGTTAACACGAGAGTTAAACAATCACTTGGTTTGTTTTACACAAATAACTGTAATCGTAACCATTGCGATCATGAATCTGCATAAAGTATTAAATAGGTACCTACCTATTTAAATTAGCATAGCTGCATAGGATATGTACCCATGTGATCACTAGGTTTATATCTAACTACCTAGTATCTATCTACTTAAATACTTAGCATTAGGTCCGGCAATTTCCCATCGTAAGGTGGGATGATTCTAGTGATCATTGTCTCGATTGTATGTCGTCGACAGTGAATAATTTAAAATTTAATTCTCAACAATGACATGATGCCAACACGAACTATTGATTTTAAGTGCATGTAATTTGTTATTTGCGAATGAGAATGCGCATAGCGCTTTTACTATAAGCGCAAGCAGATATTAGTAATAGTAATAGATAAAAAACGTGCAAAATAAAAAAGTAGGTATGTCACCTACTATTTAGATTACAGGTTTATTTGAAAAATAAACCTGTAAAAATAGTTACAGATTTAATTTTGTGAAAAAACCAAGTAGCACCTAGTTTAATTTACTAAAGTGTTGAAGCTATTCATGTGCCTCAATTATCGCACTACAGAATACCATTGTTCATTAAAACCACATATTACATACTATGGTTGCACTTTTCTGGCCTAATCGTTCGCTAAAATATTCTTTGGAAAGTTTCATTATTCATATATATAGGTACAATGAACAGTAAGAATACAATTTCCACCACCCCAACTCTTCCCGTGGGTGTCGTAAGAGTCGCTAAGCGATTGAAGTGTTATTGGCAGACTGTGTTATTGAAGATTGATGATGGGCAGCAGCGTCATCATACGATCGCTAATCCGCTTGCGCACATTGCGATTATGTGCACGTTCTCCTAATGCGTCTATACTCTATACGCATTGATGTAATTGTAGAGGCCTATGTCCAATAGATTCCATACGCATAGGTAAAATAGTATATGTAAGTCCTATGCCAAATAGTATGGTCCATCCATATACTCCATATTGCTTTTCGTTATGTTACATACTGTATACTACTGTGTAGTGTATAGATGTGGCATAGATATTAAATAATATGGACCGAGTATGGCGGCGCGAATTGGGGAAGGGTGATGATCTGATGATGATGCCAAATAGTCCAAGAATAGAAGGGAACAGATGTCTTTCAATACCGCAAAACCATACAACTATAGTCCAGTACTACAACTATGGTCCACAAGTTCAACTCGTAATTAAGCATCAATGGAAATCTTTTATTTTGGTTTTATCTAAGTTTTTTAATCATGAATGAGGAGACTTTGTGAAACAACTGCGTCAATAATATAATAATTACACTAAATCGAAGATATTTGACTTAGTTTTGGACCACAGTTGGGAGCTTTTGGACTATAGTTGGATAGTTTTATTACGGTACTAAGAGTGCACGAGTGTAAACAAATCGCATACGGGTTCAAGTTCAAACTGTTAAGTTGGGAAGGTGTAATTCAGTAAACATTGTTGTTTAGTTAGACACGCGGTGGCAACACTGGCAACGGTGGCAGTGTTGCAACTGCAACTGCATCCTTGCTCGCAACCTCGGCAGGTGGCTGACCCCCATCACTGATGGGTGAAAGTCGTAAAACTCATAAAACCAATAACGTAGAAACGTCTAAATTACGACCAAAAAGATTCAATAATAAAATGTCATGGAACAAGTCTCACCCACAACACAAGACTTTATTTCATTCTACAGGTGCAAAGTTAAACACTAATGGATAATTTTATATAAGTTAAGGCGTTCTATCAGACACCAATCATCATTGTATTTACTCTGACTAAAATATATCTCAGTTTTGCAATGGAATAAACATAGCACCCATAGAATGAAATAAAATTTTGAATATCTACTTAATGAGACAATGAGTTTAATGATACAACTTTCAGCTCTGTTGGTTTTTGGTACACTTTCCATACAACGTTGCCCATGGACCCTAGTCCTTTAAATAACAGGCAATCAATGAAGGATACAAATAAAACCGGCCAAGAGCATGTCGGGCCATGCTCAGTGTAGGGTTCCGTAGTTATTCAAAAACGGCTGGGCCGATTATTTTCGAAATAGTAAAGTACTCTATAAGCCCACTATTCATGATTTTTTTCATATTTTTCGGACCTTAGAATCAAAAGTTAGAACGATTATCTCCGAAAATATTGACTCTTTTAAGACCCTTATTCTTTTTAAGAGAGCTAGATTCAATGATACCCCACACTATAGGATTACATCAAATAAAAAAAATCATATCCAGTTGGGGAGATACACGAAAAAAATTTTTTTTGTAGTTTTCATTGTACCACTTTGTTGGCATGATTAATATGTACCAAATTGCAGATTTCTGGTAGGTATTAACGGCCACTGAGCTATGCTGCGGACAGACGGACAGACGGACATGGCGAAACTATAAGGGTTCCGTTTTTCCCATTTTGGCTACGGAACCCTAAAACTGTACAGCATCAAAATGTTGAATTATTCCTGGTGCCGAATTAACTGCCGTGGCGTTATAAAGTTGATTGCAGGCGTTGCGTCGGTTACTTTCCAACGCATTCTCTCCCCCGCTTTGCGTATTCTCATCAAAGTGAAACACTTGCTTAAGAAAGTACCTACCCGACTTGCGCACTTATGGTCGTACTCGTGTTTTCTTAAATGAGAATAAAAATGTAGTAAGTAAGTATGTGATGTACCTACTTATGTGTCTACTTTTGACAGGATTAAAAATAATAAAAAATAATAATACTAAATTGTGCATCAAGGGAGGTACCTAAGTACGGAATTCCTACGCCTACGGCGTCGGGCTTTTAATGACTCGAGTTAGTATTCCGCTCACCAACCGTGATGCATACAATGTTTTTCATCACACTTGCGAAAAAATTAGTTTTTTTAAGACAAAAATATTATTGACGTACTGACATTTCTATTACTCCTTTGGGAATTTCACTTTTCTATTACTCCATGCAACCAATGGCGCGCTTAGACAGCAAGTGTGATTAAAAAATAAATTTTTGGGAGACTTTGGTGTGCGTGTGGACTGAGGGACCACTTATATTTTAATGGTGATTGGTATGATGGTGTTTGGTGAAAATTTAGTAGTAGTAGAGAATTATTTTGTAGAAAAATCCTGCAATTTGTAAAGAGTTCACTAAAAAGTTATACAGCCAAACGTGTGGTCCCTCAGTTCACACACTGAACCTTACACTTCTGGGCAAGTGTTTAATATCCTTGGCTTATTTTAATGTTATACATTTAGTAAAAACATATTTAAACGCATTCGTAATGACCTAAACGTCATTTGGCAATGATTATACACTAAAAAGTCTTCCTTTTTTGGTCCCTGAGGGACCACATATAATAACTAATAAATAGGTACATTCGTACAAAAAATAAATGCATTTTTCTTTGCAAACATTAGTAAAAAACGCAAGGAAGATTGTAAAAGTTAAAGGAAAGCACAACTATTAATCAATTTCGCAAAATTTATATTTGTTTGTGGTCCCTCAGTTCACACACTATGAGTTAATAAAATAATCAAAATCTCCTAAAATATAAACATTATTAAAAGGTTTGTCGTACTGAGGTTTAGTTAAAAAGCTTGACTACATAAATATATATTTTAACGTGGATTGATGGCGTACAATATAAAATAAATTGCTTTTTTAACATTTCCTTAGCAAAGCGTTCATTAGGGTGACCACACAATGAAAAGCGTTTACTAACGTGACGTGCCTCATTTTTAAATTTGCTTACTAATATCAAATGGACCAAGGAAAAACTGCATACAGCCAACTACATTCTAGATTCTGTAAGCAAGATTACAAAATTAAAAATAAACTAAGTTTATGGTATCAGGTTTGGTGCGGTAAAACATGTAGCTCGAATATACTTGTCCTGCGTATTATGTTTAAAAAATAAAAAGGCGGCAAATTAACTTGAATTGATGTGTTTGGTTTGTTATTGCTGTATTTGCAAATTAGCACTGTGTTGCAATGGATTTGTTATTTATACTCCTATTTTCCGGGTTGTTGATCTGGATCATTAAGCAGCATTATATTCTAATAGTATGGTTTTTCAGGTTTCCCATCATTCGCTAAACAACTTTTCTGAAATAACTAGAGCGATTTTATTACAATTGAAAAGTATTGCTTACACATTACGGGTAGTAGGGAGCAAGGGGCGAAAGGCACCTTTTCATTTCGAATAAATATGTACATAAAAATAGGCGGGAGTAATACAGTACGTATTTTACGTACGTACGTACGTCCCTCAGGGACTAATAAAGGAAGACTTTTTAGTGTATAATCATTGCCAAATTACGTTTCGGTCATTACGAATGCGTTTAAATATGTTTTTACTAAATGTGTAACATTAAAATAAGCCAGCATATTAAACACTTGCCCAGAAGTGTAAGGTTCAGTGTGTGAACTGAGGGACCACACGTTTGGCTGTATAACTTTTTAGTGAATTCTTTACAAATTCCAGGATTTTTCTACAAAATAATTCTCTACTACTACTAAATTTTCACCAAACACCATCATACCAACCACCATTGAAATATAAGTGGTCCCTCAGTCCACACGCACACAGACTTTGTCATCATAAAAGGTTTATTGCCGTATTTCGTTAAGGTACGTGTTGTAGATACAGTGCATATTATGCATCCGTTTTATACAAGATAGAGCTACGTACTGAAGTAGGTAGGTATGCAGTTGTGCAGGTGTTGTAAACCACGCCGCCGGTGCATAGAACTGCAGTGGCAGTTACGTCACGAACATTGTGACATCACGGCATCACTGATGCGTGGATACTGCTGCACGCGTGACATAATATTATCATAATATCCGGAATATCTTAAAACTCACGCAACTTATTTGGAAAGCGATCGCATTTTGTTTAAAATAAGTATTTAGATGAGAACGCCAGACTATCGTAGAGAATGGCGTGCAATGGAAGAGGCCTATGTCCTGCAGCCTGCAGTGGACGGAAAAAGGCTGAAAAAAAAGTATTTGGTTAAAATGGCTGGGTTTTTTTCAAATTAGTTACGTAAGTACGAAATATAATTTGCTTTACGGTAAAGGAAAAGCATCGTGAGGATCTGCGACTTAGCACGGTTCACTCATGGTACGGCTTCAGACCATAAAAAACATGATTTTGATACTGAAAAATTACATACATTCTCGGGATAGTCTTAAGGAAATCCAACGGCTACAACACCTGCACTAACAGCCTCTTACCTATAATAGTTATTTGTTATACAAGGGTGCAAAGTTGTATTTTACCCGCGAGTATGAAATTGAAACACGAGCAAGCGAAAGGATTCTAAAGTTGAACCACGAGCGAAGCGAGTGGTTCTAAAATAGAATCCTGAGCGCAGCGAGTGTTTTAACATACGAGAAGTAAAATACATTTGCACCCGTGTGTAACACAAAACTTTTCCCCTCACTATAGCGAGGAAACTCAAAAAAGGTAATTATTTGTTCACATTACAATCATCATCGGGTTAGTGATAATAATTTTCCAAATGTATCATGTACTTAATGCAAGATTTTGTCGCAGTAAACTTAGGACGAAAAAGTAAACGCAGCACGATTTTAACACATTCCTGTAGTTGCACACCAACGCCAATGCATTATTAAATCATTCTCATTCATTATTTTTACAAAATTATAACAGAACACCCTGAAAGTTGTTTAGTTTACTATTTTTATGCGTGTTCGAGTCGGTAAATAAAGATTATAACCTATAATATTCTTTGACAATGTTGACGTTGACATTTTCTGCGTTTTGTGATTGCATCTAGTCATCTTATCATCATTCACTAAAACAATTGTTACTTATAAAATTTTAGGATTTATAATTATGTTGAAATCATCATATTATATAAAGGTTTGTATTTTACACTAAATTCTCAAACAAATTATTTAATTATCATTAATATGGAACGATTTCCATGAGCATTTTACGTTTTGTTATTCCAAAACCAAGGTCATTACTTTGCCACACAAGTGAATAATATGCGTTTTTACACGTTCGTATTAAAGGATAAACGAGCACTTTACGAGCTAGTGAGGGGAAAAAATAATAACAAGTCAACAAAAACTTTCACTATAAAAAGAGAAGATGCACCTTGCACAACGCTGTCTTTATCGATGTTTACAAGATTTTTCATTGCCACCGTACGCTTGCAACACCCGCCAAGGTTTGCCCGCGGTTTGCGTAACACCATTCATCACCTTAGCCTCAAGTCGCAAAAATATAGCTAGTCTTTTAGGAATCCATAGTTATAATTATTTAAGTATTTACCCCCTTATTCATAAACGTTTGCTAACTTAAGAAGCCGCTAATAATTGTTTGTCCCTTTCAGTCTTAACAATGTGTCCATAAGAGCAAAAGGGACAAACAATTATTAGCGGCTTGTTAACTTAGCAAACATTTATGAATAAGGGGTGCGTATCATAATGAATACGCACTTTTAGTATAATTACAGTTTACAAACGTTCAGAACGTATACTAACGTTAGGTATAATGTATTAAACATCTATTTCCAAATAGTATAATACAAAAATAATATAACGCTAATTTTTTTTTTTTTTTTTTTTTTTTTTTTTTTTTTTTTTTTTTTTTTTAACGCTAATAATATATACCGTTGTTTAGTCTAACGTACATATTAACGAATTCCGTTTCATATATCAATATAAAGGTATAAAAGTTAAAACATATACTAACATCTGATATAACGATATAAATATAACTGCCAGAAAAGTAAGTTAGGTTAAGTTGTACAAAAATGTATACGTTATATTACTTACCCTTTTCAATTCGTTCTAGTCTCGAAACCTAGCCAATCCTAGTAATAAATCAGGGTAAAACCGACTTGGATTGGTTAGGTTTCGAGCGTAGTTTCCCGGATAAATAAAAGACCTACTTACTTTTAATTAATTGTTTACGCATCCTCATCCTTGCGAAACCAAAAAAGGGGGGCTCGGGGGGCGGAGCCCCCCGCATTAAAAAATAACAAATTTGTACCTCTCCTACTCTAACCTGGATAGGTTCGTTAGGTACCTTTTATCCCTTAGAGCAGAAATAGAAGCCCCGCAGCGGGGCTTCGTCGACCGGTTCCCAGGTCTAAATCGCTTCCTATACGGATACGGCTTAATATACGGATAAATAGTAAATCAATTCAAATTAAATATAATGATAATTCTATAGTTTAATAATTAAAAAAATCGTAGGCGCTTATATTTTGTGTAAGATAGTTGTTTCGTATATTAGATTATTTCAATGTTATACTAATTAATCATTATCGTAAACGATATTATATGTTACGTTCATTATACATTTTACAATTATTCATTTAATAATTATACCTTTTATACGTTATATTTATTACACGTTAGGTATTATACATTTATACAAACTGAATTAATACGTTATGATTTATATAGCATAAGTTCGTATACGTTATATTACTTACCCCATTCTCTACGAGTCAACCTTAGGGCAAAACAGAAAAGAATTATACCTAATTGTTAAGTAAAAATCGTAAATGGGTAGATTGCAAATAAAAATTTCATAGTTAAAGACATTTAATGATAAAAAAAAATATTGTTACAATTTTTGGGTTACGAATTTAAATTTTTGTAACAACCAATCCCGAGAAATTCGATCGGTGTCCGCTAAGCTGGAGTGGCCGAGTTGTTTAGCATCAGCTGCGAAAGCTAACGACACCAAATCGCACTTGGTAAACTCGATATTTTTTCTTTGGTATAACTATGACATTTCATATTTAATCATTTATTTTATATTTAAATAAATTAGTCAATAATGTTCATTTCACAGGTACCTATCTCTAAAAATAGCTATTTACCGTAGAAAATCTTTGAATTTTAAACTATTATGTAATGTAATGCAATAATGATTTGACGTGTAATGTTCTGATCTGAATGAGACAGTGATTTTGTTGTACACATGTTTACACAAATGATTAGGCAGCTTTTTTGTGTTTAACGGAATGAGATGGGTCATCGCAATAGTGTGTCATGGTCTCTGCAGGAGTGAGGATGACCGGCACATGATTAAATAATACTAAGTGCTTGTGGACAAACATGCATATATTTCATAGGTATAAAGCGAGGGAAATGGCAATAAACTTCAGAAACGTAGCACAAGGGTACAAGATTTGTCTGCCCCCATTCCATAGATTGCCCTTAAAGAATATTTTTGGGTAATAATGCTCTGTGACTATTTATATCCACCATTGCCCCATAGAATCAACCCGTATGCTAAAATCGATTTAACATAGACACATTAACATGAAAATAATAGTATGCCGATACGAGTAGTAAGAGGCTATCCCTGACCTGTGGTTTTATACAACATTTCAAGATACATGTGACACCGAAAATTCGTGAGATTTGACGGAAACCTTTATTTTAATGATGTATTTTTTTAATTACAATTGTTGCATAGTGGAAGTAAATATATATCCATAATTTGTGTGGTAAAAATTTAGGTAAGTACAGTCAAGTGTAAAAATATCTATACACTTTTTTACTTATGTCTTGAGCATTAGGTCTAAAATTGTATATATATTTTTGCCCCTGACTGTACTTTATTTATTTATCCCAGGAGGAAACAGTTAAAACAGTTTTCCTCTTTTACGGGTGTATCCAGCCATCCGAATGTCCTCTAACAGCCACAATGGTTAAAGAGCTAAGCAAAGGACCATGGGCAATTTTGTATGGAGCCTGGTCCTGAAACCAACAGGGCTGAAACTTAAGTCATTAATTAGGTCTTTAAATCTACTTTATTTCATTATATGGGCACAAAGCCGAATTCCATTGCAGAACTGAGATATTCATATTTAAATCAGGTAAGTTTTCTTCTAAAATATATCGCCGCTGTTGCAAAACCGAACGGCGTCTTTCTATTGCCATGTTTTCATATTATGATGATAAGTAAAACACGATATTCACAAGAAATGACACCGAACGAACATAATTAATGGAAATGTCGATATTCCTACCTCAATTTTTTAATTAGGTTTGCTCAATACCTACCCCCCAAAATCAAATAAACTCTGAATGAATTTATCGTAGCTCGTACTCACCACGACTAAAATACAAAATATCTTAGTTCTGCAATGGAATTTGACTTTGTGCCCATATAATGAAATAAAGTAGATTTTAAGACCTGTGTTTATTGACATAACTCTCAATGCTGTTGGTTTCAGGACCATTTTGACGCATGGTCCTTTACTAAATACATAGTTATGTGGTCAATTACCGATCCTAACCTGTGCGTCATATTTAGGATCTGGTAGATGCGTGGTGCAATAAACTTGCAATTATCAAAATCCAATGCCAAAAGCATTGATAGCAATTGATTGATAATGAATTAATGAATACTTAAATGCAATATCTTTCGCACGGCATTAGTATTTCTAGGTCATATCTACACATCAATTAGGTAGGTTTACGTCTCTGGCCAGGTTTACCCAAAGCTATGAGCTGTAGGTACAGTCGAGGAATTTAATTTCCTACCCATTTCGTACCTTGTCACAGTGACAATCAATATGAAAGCTGCTAGGAATGTCATATTATAGCATAGCTACAGCTACTATGACAAGGTGTACGAAATGGGTAGGAAATTTAATTCCTCGACCGTGCCTAACCCGTAGTAACGTACGCGGAATTAAATTTGAGCAGATTTTGAACAAGTAAAAATAAAAAAGAAAAATAATTTGAAATTATATTTCAATGCTTAATCAATTTGTATTCATTTGCGCGTTGTATTGTAGCTTATGTAAATGTCATATTAGATGGCACACCGCTTGAGTAGCGTACTGTGCGCGTTTCCAGCAGTGTGCCATCTAATATGACATTTACATAAGGTACAACGCTCACGCCACGCACTCGCGCACGCCACGCACACGCGCACGTGCTGCACACGCATTTGGTGCGAGGGTCTCCCCAAATCAACTGTACTGTAAACTGTAACTAGGTGACTGTACATAGTCGTTTATTAAGGTGCATTTAGACCAAACGAGCATTCGCTCATTCTATCTCCCACTCTACGAAATCCACGAATTCCGACGAATCACGTTTTGTGTCACGAACGAATTTCGTAGTGGGGGGATAGAATGAGCGAATGCTAGTTTCGTCTAAATGCACCTTTAGTTGTCGAATTCTAAGAATGAATATTAAGTCTATCGGAAAAGTGGTGAGTTTTACCCTCATATTAATAAGAGTTAATCAATAACTGTCAAAAGTTCGTTCTTACGTTCGATTGGACTATTGTGTGGAATATAAAATAAGTTAACAGTCGTTACTGTTCACGGCACCAACTCAGGGCAAGACGACTCAGTAGGTAATTGCTGTACGAAAAAATCAACAACATACTCATAGACGACCTTACTTGTCAGACTACGGAACTAGGGAATTATTTACTTACCTGTGTCTTATCATCACCCGAGACCTTTTAAGTCCTTGTTAAATTAGAACAAAGCTAGAATTCTCAGCCGCGTTTCCTATGGCATGTTTACAAACCCGTATATAGAGCATGCTAAGTTTATGAGGATAAACAAGGGAACTTCGTTTAACGCAGAATAGGCACGATGACTGGCAAGCCAAATCAGCATCTTTTTTCGAACTGTCAAAACGATCACCACTACGGAATTTTATATGAAATACACAAAAGTGACATCACGTTTGTGTACTGCCAAATGACCTATTCTTTTAAGTTCTTTTCAATTTATTAAATAGAAGTTCTGTACAAAAATTACTGCATTCTGCATTTTAGTAATAATTTCTTCGTGTATCATGTACGACCAGAGGTCCATTTCTCAAAAGCTTGTAACTTGTAATACAAGCGGAAGTCCTCATCTAACGTATGGTGTCAAAAAGAGACTTTCACTTGTATTACAAGTTACAAGCTTTCGAGAAACGGGCCCCATGATGTTAAATAATTTATTTTAACTACAGTCATCATCCCTATTGGATTGACATCTTAGGTAAGCAGCACGTTTCCATCCTGGGCAATTATTATTTATCATATTATTTTCAGTAATATGGATAAAGAGCATACAGGGGGGTTACACAATAGTCACTGTACAAAGTACAAATTTTAAGGGCTCATTCCTTCTTCAAAATCAACCATACATATAAAATCACCAGGCCTGCTACCGCGAACACCGAAGTTCGTAAATTTCGGAGATTTATCTCTGTCACTCCAACGAAGACGTCATTAGAGTGACAGAGAAAAATTCCCGAAATTAGCGAACTTCGATGTTCGCGGTATCAGGCCAGTTCCATAATAATTGGCTTACTAATCTCGGAGTTTGTATAGAACACATTTGTTAGTCCCATAGTAAAAGTGTATCCCTGTCGCCTACTGCTACGAATAGTATGGATCAACCCTATAAATTTTGCGAGAACCTGTATAGAAGATATAAGCTTGATTTCCTGTTCTGGTTCAAAATTAGGTACCTAGGTATTTTAATGTAGTAAGTAGTTTATAATTAGTTACTTTATAAATAAATATATCACAACTGTATCAAAAATAATTATAATATCAACATAATTTTTATCTACACATCAAAGATAATTAACAATCATAATTGATTCGTTATTATCAAGGGTCTTCATTTATATCATCCGATTATGAGAACGTCAAAAACAGGGGGGCTACCACGATCTTCTAACGCGATTCAGTTTAGGACATATCTGAATCGCGATGTGTCAGTTCCATAATATCCGTCAAAAACTGACAAGCCGAACCCAAATTGAAAACGTGTAAGTACTTTTAGGTTAGAAAGTTGTTTACTAGATAAGACAACTAAGTATGAATGGGCTTTAGTTTTCGTGGTTAAATATCTGTCGCGTTGCTCGTCCCTGACCACATAGTATTAAAGCTATCATAACATAATTATGATCCCCACAAATGTGTCAAAGTCGGTGGACCTCGAGTCGCGATAATGCACATCTATTTGGACACGAAAAAATACAATTATTGTTTTAATTTGATCTTCTCAGTGGCTAGCGCCAGTTTCCTGATGTTGCACAAACAGCCAGCGGACGCTTCCTGAAGAATCGGGTCCTTGGAGCCGATGGTTTCTAGGAGGAACTGGACGACTCCCGCCTAGAATTAAACAAATAATGGATTATACTTAATGGATTGGAATTTTGCCGTGTGGTGACGGCAGTAAGAATATATTTGTCACCACCCCAACTCCTCCTGCGGGTGTCGTAACAGTCGACTAAGGGATTGAAGTGTCACTGACCATTCTACAAGATTGATGATGGGCAGCAGCGTCTTCATAGTGGACACATTACTGCGATCGTCAATCCGCTTGCCCAGCGTGGCGATTATGGGCATTTACCTCCTAATGCGTCTATACGCATAGTTAATAGGAGTGGCCTACGTCCAGCAGTGGACTAACATAGGCTGATGATGATGATGATAATGATGGATTAGAATAAAGTTATCTGATTCGTTCAGAAAAAAGGCCCTATGAACAAATAAAACATGGAAGCTGCACACCATATTAAATGACCTTTCAAAAACGGTCCTGAAATTTCGTTCACGAGTCACCTCCTCTTTAATACATGACGCCTCTTCAATTATGGCTACGAAATCAAAGTGTAAAAGTTCGTTCCATAAAAAAGGTAACATGTCGGTATCGATTCATGCTTTAAGTTGCGAGGAATATACAGGGTGCTCGCGAGGAACCCGCAAGATTTTAATGCTGAATTCCTGAGCATATTTAGAGTAATTTCCTGGATTCGGCTTGGTTCCTGAGATAATTAACCTTTTTTCGGAAAAAGTTTTTCGACGTAACTCGTCATAAAACTTCTTTTTGATTACAATGCTACCACAATGTGTTCTAATATTACCACACCTTTTTTTTGTGGAATTCTACATTAGATCTCATAATATTTTTTGTTTATTTTGATGTCTAGAATGCATAGTTAAAATCTTGCGGTTTCCTCGCGAGCACCCTGTATAGGTTTTCCATTATTAAAAAAAATCTAGTTGCATCTTGTAGGTGTTCCA
The DNA here is from genome assembly GCA_025490895.1 of Thaumatotibia leucotreta. NCBI lineage: Eukaryota > Metazoa > Arthropoda > Insecta > Lepidoptera > Tortricidae > Thaumatotibia > Thaumatotibia leucotreta. The sequence goes on along the minus strand of JALPQI010011218.1, from coordinate 40,943 downwards.
ATATATTGTAAGTAAAGAGTACCTTATTGGCAAGAATATAATTTTATTTCCCTAGCACAAGACGAACTGTTATAGTTGTGTAAGAGTTCTTACAAAACAACAGACCATGACTGATACCCGTGATGAATTTTAATAGTGGAAGGTACTCGCAGACCTTGCTTTTATGGTGGCCCTTACGTTCGTCGTTCGTTACACCAAGTTACGCGTACTAAATACATAAACATGAGCAACATACAGTTATATATCCGTACTGAGATTTGAAGAAATAATTAATGGATAGCTGGAGTTTTTTGTCATCTCAGTCCACTGCAGGGCAAAGGCATCCCCTATTATCTATGCGTATGCATTTTTTTTATTATAACTAACGTGAGACTAAAACATATTAAAATATTATCGAAACCGGGTTACTCAAGTATTTAAGTCGATGATTGCTCGTCATGTTTCGACCCATTAATAGGGTCCTCGTCCGGAGCACCCTCGGCCAAACCCCAACGCGTACGCGCGTAATATTTTAGTATATGCATTCTTTTACTTGATTTGTTGTTGGAACTTAAAAATAACAAACCGGTTAAATTCTTGCGAACATGTTACAACCGCTACTTTAAATTTTTAACTTCCTCCGACTACGACATACTGACATACCTAGTCGACATAACAGGTTACAAAAGGTACCTAATTAAAGTACATTTAACTTTGAGATCTCTCTCTGATATTACTTAAAATATCTTACCTACTTATGACTTATGATACTGACTGAGATAAGATTAGATAAAATATATGGAGGAACTAAACTAGGCAAGGTACCCAAGGGGGATGTTGTATGCAGTTGCAGATTCCTAAGATTAACTGTTGACAGTGTATAAATTAGCCTTGTATTTATGACATTAAGACTATTGGAAAACTGGTGAGTCTTACCCTCATATTAGATAATAAGGTTTAATCTATAACTGTCAAAAAGTTCATTCTTAGTAATCGGCAACTATAGTTATTAACTTCAACTGATACTGTTTAAAATAATACACGTAAATATCTATTAAGACATGTCTAAATTCGGTGGAAATCGACCTCCGCTACCTAACTCATTGTATAACTACTGGATCAACCGGTCGGCTATAAATATGGCATCATACATACCCGATCGCATTTACAACTTGTAGCCATGCAACCTTCGTATAACATTTGACTAGTGAGAATACGACAGAAATATGTAGTAACATGGGTGTATGTAATAGAGACCTTACCTTATTTAAAAACAGTGTATGATTATTTCTTCGATAAAAGCGGACTGTATTTTTTTTATAATTTAAGGTTTTAATGTTCAAAGTTTCAACGATACGAAAATGAATGTGGAACTTGGTGTGGAAGGCTTATCAGCTGTATGAAAACACGTACCTTTGTGATCTGCAGAAGATAGCGCAGATCTCGGCTGTAGCGGCTGGTATAGGCTCCTCACCGTTGGCTCGTTCAAACTTACCTTCGGCAAAGGTTTACCGTTAACCAGCTCCAGCGAGATGCAAAGACTCGTGCTTCCTCCAACGGATCTGCCTTCTTCGACGTTCACACACAGTTGAAAGCAAAGATTTTATACGATAATCAACTGCTCGATACGAAAGATTTGAACACTTTGAATTTACGAAAAAAGAGTACGTGCTATCGCACCGAAAGATTAATGACAACTCATTGAACGTTTTTTTTTTTTTTTTAAGTTCAAGGCAAGTATGTTGCCAGGCGAAATTATCTAAAACCATGGAACAATTCTAAACATTCCGCCCGCCAAAATACCATGTATTTTACGAGATAATTATATTTTAAACGAGAGGTATTCATAGGACACACCAGTGCATAGTGTTCTAGGTTTTTTGCCGTTTAACTACACTTAGATTTAATTTTATTCTACGATATTCAATACGATACTATTAAACTATTTTTTTTTTATTAATACTAAGTGGTTTGGGAGTTAATTTTTCAAAGGTAAATTACCCATAATAGGAGGCAAAGCCACCTTGGGTCGAGAACGAAAGCATTTCATGCAGGATGAAATTATCGAATTTATTGCCCGTTTAGCTGACAAAATCCAGAAGTCTTGGGCTAGTAAATTCTGCAGAGTTTGCAATCCAGGGTGCATGAACCGGTGATGATAATCCTGAATTATTAACGTCGTCAGCCTATGCTCACGAGGCAATAAGAGCGGATGTTTAACATCGAATGTTAAATTCCCTTTGGAAAGGCGACCGCCCACCCTTAACAACCCAAGCTCATCCAAAAATGGCGACAATTTTCGCAAAGGTTTTGGTAAAGGGTGTGGTGACTTATCTATCGACAAGCAACGAATTTCCGAGGCGAAAACTTGTTCTTGAACGTGTTTTACAAGAAAATGCATAACCCTTAGAATTTCATCAGACGATAAATTTGGTTCGATATTTTTCGAAGTTTGGTTTTGCAAGTTGTGCATATATCGAAAACAATAGGCGAGAATATGCAATATGCGCTGCAAAGACGAGAATCTATTTAAGATATTGTCTATGAAAGCTACATTGGAGGCTGTGAACAGACTATAAATTTTCTGCTCATTCGAAGCGGACTGATCAGGAAGGATCTCCGATTGCGGCCATGACTCTTGAGGATTAGACAACCAGATCGGCCCCGCCCACCATAGCGGATGCTGAATTAAATCAGCTGGAAGTAAGCCACGGGAACCGCAGTCTGCAGGATTGTCCGAACCAGCAACGTGTTTCCAACAGTCAGGACGAATATTTTCCTGTATGTGTGTAACCCTATTGGCTACAAAGGTTTTCCACTTTGATGGACACGAACGAATCCAAGTCAGAGCGACAGTGGAATCTGACCACGCGTAGATATCATCAAACATGTGAAGATCTTTCAAAGCTTCCTGAAACGACATGACCAAGTCCGACAGTAAGACAGCAGCTAGCAACTCCAATCTTGGTACTGAGCATTTACGGAGAGGAGCCACTTTGGATTTAGCGCAGCACAGGCGCACGACAATAGAACCGTCATTCTGAATGACACGACAATAAATGACAGCACAATAACCCTTCTCCGAAGCGTCACAGAAACCGTGGAGTTGTAGTGATGTAAACGATACAATCATTCTCCGAGGAATGGACACTGAACTCAAATCCGACAGTTGTGATTTGAACTTACGCCATTCTTGAGTGATGGTGATGGGAGCTTCGGTATCCCAATCGACACCAGAGACCCACAGAAGTTGTATTAAATATTTTGCAAAGAATACAACTGGCGATAATAGACCCAGAGGATCAAAGATACGAGCGATGTCCGAGAGAATTGACCGCTTCGTACAACGACAATCATTTAACGATGTTTTAAATGTGAAATTATCTTCCAGTGGAAGCCACGACAGACCGAGAATTTTTAACGACAAATCATGAACATCTTCGAAATTATGAAGTTGCTCAGAATAAAGCTCCGAACCTGGCAAGCTTTCTAGAAATTCAGGACTATTGGAAGTCCATTTACGCAAGTGGAGCTGAGCAGACGACAAGATTTCCACCAGCTGTTTACGTAACACCAACGCATTTTCGACCGAGTCAGCACCTGACACGATGTCATCGACATACGCATCCCTTCCCAACACTGCAGCACCATGAGGAGCACGAGACGAGAACTCCTTCGCCAACTTGGATATACACCAAAGCGCCTGATAAGGAGCACAGGAAACACCGTAAGTCACTGTGAGCAAGCGATAATCTTTCACAGGGTCATCAGCTGATGCCCGCCAGAGGATGCGCTGATAATCACAGTCTTCGAGATCGACAAGGAACTGACGGTACATCTGCTTGATGTCTCCAGTGAACACTATTGCATGCCAACGAAATCTAACTAACAAGTCGAATATATTATTTTGCAGTTTAGGGCCTGGCAGCAGTGTGTCATTCAGAGATTTCCCTGCAGAATCCTTTGCACTAGCGTCATATACAGAACGAAGAGGGGTGGTGACAGAGTGGGGGCGTAAAATTCCATGATGTGGTACATAATAAAAGCGACCTTCACACGACAAAGGAGGGTCAACTTCCTCCATGTGACCAGACTCCAAATAGTCATTCATGAAATTGACATAAGCTGCCCGAAAGAGAGGATTTAATTTAAACTTCCTCTCTAGATTTAAGAGACGCTTGAGAGCAATCTCCCGAGAGTTTGAAAACCTGGGTTTGTCCTGAGGGTCGACGAAGGTTAAGGGTACTACCATCCTGCCCTCAGAATTACGATGATATGAAGTTTCCATTTGCTTTTCGCACGACAATTCCGATTTCGATAATATTACTTGTTTCGGAGACTCAACACTTTCCAACTCCCAGAAGCGCTTGATATTATTGTCCAACGAGAGACACGACACGAGAAAGCACTCCTTACTGGGACCCTTACGACCGCGAGAACGATATGTGTTAATATCAGTTGAGCATTCGCCCATCACTATCCAGCCGAAAACAGTGCTGACAGCAATAGGTTGATCTTCATTACCCTTGACAATACCAGGTTGAAGCGCTGCAGCGAAAATCTTGACATTAACTAACATGTCGATTGGTCCAGATTTATCGAAAGTTGGATCAGCAAGGTCTAAATCCTTAAGATGTCTCCAAGATGAGACATCAAGTGGTTCTGCTGGCATATCAGCACATATTTTAGGAAGCACAAACGCTTCAAACGAAAAGCTACATGAGAAATCACCATTCGAAGGGAATATCTCACAATCAATAACTCCAACAGCATTAGTTGATGTTTGGCCGATGCCATTCACCGAGTCCAATGTATTTTTTATTGGTATTCCAAGTGCCTTTGCACATTTCAAAGTCATGAAATTGCAAGCACTGGCATTATCTATAAGCATTCGAATGGGTACTAATTTATTAAATTTATTTTTAATTAATACAATAGCTGTTGAGAACAAGGCTTGTGAATTTAAGTTTGGAACAGCCAATGTAACTTGAGTACTAGGTGAACTAGTAGGCTCCACCTCATTGCTTTTATCAAAATGTAATAAAGTATGGTGTTTGTTTTTACAAGTACCACAGGATACCAAAGATTTGCAATTTTTTACCGAATGAGACGGACGACAACAATTAATGCACAATTTTTTCTCCTTCACCTGAGTGAATCTATCAAACGGAGACAATTTTAAAAACTTTGTACACTGTTCTAATTTATGACCTGGAGCCGCACATATGGCACAGGTACTCAAAGGTGGCACGACAAATGATGATGATGATTTAGGCTTAATATTCTTTGCCGGCTTTCCAAGGTCTTCAGATATCACACCTATAGAGTTTTGCAATGCTTGGCCACGCTTTTCAACAAAAGAAATTAAGTCATCATACAGTGGTATTTCAGCATTTGAGTGCAGTTGCAATTCGAAGGCTTCTTTTGTGGCCACATCCAACTTTGACCACAATGAGTGGAACAACATGAAGTTCTTGTCCGGCAAATCATATTTTGACAATATTTCTAAATTTTCTTTGAATGTTCGACAAACTCTATTTAATTCTGTAGGATTTTTTGACTTCACTGATTCACAGTTCAATAATTTTTCATAAAAAATGGTAGCGATAACCCTCTTTTTATCATAATAAGATTTTAAAGTGTTATATGCTATTAAATAGTTCTCATCACACAATGGATAATTTTTAATTAAATTAAATGCATGACCACTAACACTTGATAAGAGGTAATGAAATTTCTCGACAGCGGGGATGTCTTTGTTGTGAATCAAGGAGTCAAAAATCTGTATGAACGATACCCAATGTTCAATTTTGGAGTCAAAAGGTACGATATTTATTTTGGGTAATCGAACACCTACACTAAAATTATTACTGGCACTATTATTTAGAATAGCAGGCTTAAGTTCTTCACTTTTTTTCGTTAAACGTAATTTAATTGATTTCACTAGTTTTTCAAACTGTGACGACACTTCTAATTCATTTGTCCTCTTACCGCTGGGTAAAGAAGCGAGTAAATCAACCTGAAAAGCATGAAAATCCTTCTCGATGTTGTTCACATCTTGTATACAATAACCCTGCAAGTCGGAATTCTGCATATATTCCAATCTAGCAAATGCATAATCGCGACCAACACGATTCTTGTCACAATTTTCCGGCTTATCACCGCCACCCATGTTTATTCGAAAGAAAGTATATTTATATTATGAATTATTAACTTTAACGAAATAAATTCTCGAACAAACGTGAGAGGAATAGGTTATTTTTAATCTGACAACTGCTATGACAGCAAAACGTCACTGCCAATTACGATGCGTTCAGAAACTTTTAACTTCAACAAATTATGACAGTTGTCTGTCTATCACCATGAACGATTTACGATACGAATGTGTAAATTCCTGAACGTGTAAACGGAACGGAAAAACGCCCTAGCCAAGTGTGTTCTATGCTTACCCTCGAATGTTTTTATTAAATTTGCAACGACTAAATTTTTACGAGAATAGATATTTAATATGCGAAAATGACAGGAAATAACGCGAAAATAACCACGGGCACTTTACAAATTAATTCGGTCGGAGGACCATAAAAATGTATGATTATTTCTTCGATAAAAGCGGACTGTATTTTTTTTATAATTTAAGGTTTTAATGTTCAAAGTTTCAACGATACGAAAATGAATGTGGAACTTGGTGTGGAAGGCTTATCAGCTGTATGAAAACACGTACCTTTGTGATCTGCAGAAGATAGCGCAGATCTCGGCTGTAGCGGCTGGTATAGGCTCCTCACCGTTGGCTCGTTCAAACTTACCTTCGGCAAAGGTTTACCGTTAACCAGCTCCAGCGAGATGCAAAGACTCGTGCTTCCTCCAACGGATCTGCCTTCTTCGACGTTCACACACAGTTGAAAGCAAAGATTTTATACGATAATCAACTGCTCGATACGAAAGATTTGAACACTTTGAATTTACGAAAAAAGAGTACGTGCTATCGCACCGAAAGATTAATGACAACTCATTGAACGTTTTTTTTTTTTTAAGTTCAAGGCAAGTATGTTGCCAGGCGAAATTATCTAAAACCATGGAACAATTCTAAACAAACAGATAGGTACTACAAAATGACGTCCCAGCGACATACGCCAAAGCGCCGCATTCACGATACATAACTAGAAAAAACTAGCGTGGCTGCTCCGCTATTTTATTACGACGGTTATACAGTCTTATCCGATGACGTATATAGCTACAGTCATCGATTCCTAATGCAGAACAAAAAGAAAAGGAACAGATGATGAAACCCAGGTTTCTCTGAAGCTATCCAATTTACCAGCTGAAATGTACGAGTGATACTCTTCGCTTGACAATTTGCCGAATTCCCAATGCCTCTATATCCTTGTCTGAAACTCGTAGCTGCTACGGGTTAGTTAAATAGATAATGAAGTAAAAATATCGTACAGCATGCATAGACACGCAGTTGATAGAGAAGAAGGACAGATGATACAGCGCGAGCGCAGTGGCACGGTGCACGTTAGGGTCCCGTGACGTCATCCAGTTCACCAGTGGCGTGATGGCTCCCCGCTTGTTGAACTCCTGCCGGTTCTGCGCCCAGTCGCAGCAGTACGCGATGGCCACGCCCAGGCTGGCTCGGAGGTGGTCGTCAGTTGTCGTCACTGAAACAAAACACGACTGGACTGCGGAATCCGCAAATTTCGTGGGATTCTTCTTCGTTACTCGAATGACACCTTCGTTGGCGTGAGAGAAACAAATCCCCAAAATGTATTTCTTCGGTGTTGTGGTAGCAGGCCTGACCGAGAGAGGGACAGGCACTAAACAGGAAATCTTCTTAAAGAGAAGGGCAACGTATACAAAATCAGGGCCCTGAAAATAGCGTCGTCAACTCGTCACCTATTCAAGAAGTTAACGGCTTGTTTGAACAAGCCCGAATAAAATATAAATGTTACATTATTAGCTGTCCTTTTCTTTTATGTTTGTGGAAAAGGGTAGTGAGGATTTTTATCTCATGAATATCTTTACAGACTCTGAAACGGGTCGTTAATTACTCTAAATAATGGATGAAGACACTACTTTGAGGACCCTGATTAATGTTATGTATGTTGCCACTCTCTTCTTGAAGAAGATTTCATGTGTACCTTGCCTGGCCTGCCTCTCTTTCGATACCCTAAGGACCCTCTCTCCCATTATACCTACGGCCGTGTTCTAGAAAAGGGGCACTTGAAATAGTGCTGCCTTTAATCTGAAGCAGTATCGAGAAGGATTCGTTAAAAGTAAATAATTTTATTTGGTTCGTGTTCGTGGTTGAAAGATTTCAACATTTTTAAGAGGGTGACCCCTGTGGGTCATTGTCATTGTGTATAAATAACTGACAATACAAAAGTTTGTTTTGACTTCAGTATTGTAAAAAAATGAGAAGCTGGTTTGTCAGTCAATCATGATAAGTCAAGGCAGTGTTCAGTTTAGGTACCTATATTTTGTATTTTGATCTCTTACCTACATCAAAGTACCTATACCTCTTTTTATCCAATATTTACAGGATTGGCATTAGTATTAGCAAGCGGTTACTATTCTAGTTTAGGTATTCCTAAAGAACCTAGTTTCTTACTTGTTTTATTTTTATAACTTTTATAAGCCATCTGCTGGTTTCCTCCACGCAAAAGAGTAGTCCTTTTTTTTATTAAATTAGTTCTCATTAAAATTTCCATGATTACTCCGACTCTGCCACTAATAACCGGAGTACCACAGCTCCGTAGGTCAACCGGATTCTATAGTATAGATATTGGCCTACTACAATATCATAAATTTCGAGGATTTTTCTCTGTCACTCAAACGAAGACATCATTAGAGTAAGTTGAGAGACAAATCCTCGAAATTGACGAATTTCGTTTTTCGCGGTAGGGCCGCTGGTACTCACCTAATTTAGACAGTTTCGCCACCACACCATGGTCAGATATAACTGCCAGATTTTCGTTATCCTTCGCTATAGTGGCGATGGCAGCACAGACTGCCGACAACACGTGGCGGTCATCCGAATCTAGCAGGTCCACTGTTAGTTCCAAAGCTCCCACGAAAGACCTGTCGAAAATGTTGGGTAGGTACTAGATATAGAAAATAACGTCCACATGTTCACTCGTGATAAGCGGTCATTAATCAGGCAGATAAGATTCATTGTACCTATTGTATCGAACAAAGCTAATAAGAACGGGGGTCCCATGGAACCTAAGTCAACTGTCCTTGTTCGTTTTGCTCGCATATTATACCTATCTGCAGTTCATTGGCAACGGTAGATGCATACCATGGCTCATATTTCTACTTCTTTGAGATTTAATCGGGATACCATCAGTCTATTAAAATAAGTTCAGTTTGATACTATGACGCACCTACAGCAGTGTTATTCACTAAGGAAACCGCCTTGCTGTCAGCGCTGCGGCAGCGTCGAGCCTAAAAATGGTATTCACTAATGTACTTTAAGCGACACTATTGCTCGGCGACAAATGCGGCGTGAGTCAGAACTACACTGCGCGTCGAGAGTTTGACGTTTAATGTACGAACTTCGTATTCTCTAACGAAAAACAGCAACGAACTCGCCCACAACCTCGCTCACAGCCTCGATTCCTAATGTCAAATAAAACAGCTAGGATTTTAGACAAGGCTGTCTCGACGTCGAGCTCGTTGACGAACGCAGCGTCGAATGTGTGAATAAGAGAATAGCATAGCTGGCGTGCCTTGCTTGCTATGCGCCTTTACTTTTCTATCCGGCTAGCTCGCATCAATACGCGAGTACGAGCGGAATGGATAGATTTTTTTTTAAGTGGCTTTCACTCCTCGAATGGATAGAAATTAAACGCGTGTTAATATCGTAGCGGCAGCTCATGGTACGGCTACTGGTAGGACGTGAACTGAGACGCGACGGCCGCAGTAACCGCTGCTTTCCGGGCATTTGTTTTTTGAGGAACCTCGACACAGTAGCTAGATACCTGACCATCTCCCCAGAATCCGCCGCATTTTGCACACAAGGGCTCAAAGCGAGCGCCGCATTAGTCTGCACCCTGGGGGAGTCGTTCTTCAGCAGCGACCACACCAGCCACACGCCGTCCAGCTCGTCTATCTCCAGCATGCAGCTGGGTTCCTTCGTGCTTTCCATGAGGGGCACGTCTTCGAGCAGGGGTTTGACGTAAACTGGGAGACGCGACGGACGCAATAACCGCTGCTTTCCGGGCATTTGTTTTTTAAGAAACCTCGACACATGATAAGTACCTGACCATCTCCCCAGAATCCGCCGCATTCTGCACACAAGGGCTCAAAGCGAGCGCCGCATTAGTCTGCACCCTGGGGGAGTCGTTCTTGAGCAGCGACCACACCAGCCGCACGCCGTCGAGCTCGTCTATCTCCAGCATGCAGCTGGGCTCCTTCGCGCATTCCATGATGACCAGGGGCACGTTCTCGAGAAGGGGTTTGTGCGTGTTGTTGAGATGGTGGACTGCAAAAATGATTGGCGTTAGTAAATATTAATTTGGCACTGGAATTTTGCGCAGGGAAGATCTATAAGGAAAAAGCCAGTTCCGGCATGATTTACCACAAAAAATCATGTCTACAAACTACTACCTACTGTACTGTAGATAATAAACTCAGGAACTTGTCCAAATCGTTTTTTTTTCGTCAATTACTTGAGTAGAGATAAATTTACCAAGGTACTTTTTTCTGATGTCCTTGGACACTTTAAAAATAGACACTTGGCTTGGTATATCCAAAAGAACTGATCAACTGCTATTAGTATTCTTCAGTTAAGCATGTCAACCTTTGGTCTTAATTTAAACGCCAATTAGATCAATCCAAACGACAGTAACATACACAAAAGATCCCAATGGGTCGAAGTGTATCAAGGGCCTCACCAACAAGATTACATACGAAAGGTATACTTACTTAACATAGGCATTCCCCCAGCTGCCCTAATCTTGTCCCTATTAGGTGGACTCTTGGCGCACTCCGCCAACGCGCCCGCCACATTCGTCAGCACCCCATCATTCTCATCATCCAGTAACTTCACCAGGATCGGCACCGCTCCTAGAGCGTCCAGCCTCTTCACACTCGGTTCACTGTTTGCGCATTTCCATAAAGCCCCCGTCACAGCTGCCATGAGGGGTTTGTTCGCTCTGTTCGAAGGATCCGAAGCAGCGTTGATAAGTAGTTCTAGCCCTCCAGCTTCTCTGATCATGTCTCTAGTGATCGGATCGCTTGCACATTTGTAGATGGCTAGACTGCAATAGGTCTGAAATCACACACTCTTATAAACCGTGGGTTCAAATCTAAACATATTGAAGTTTAATTTCCACGCTGATGGACTGCTCGATTGATTTTGCTATTGACACCAGATTTCGTTTAGGTACAGCACACACTGAATGAATAATACTGATATTTAAACGGTGAATTAATATCTGAGCTGTGATTGACATGGGACTTCAGTCCAACCACTGCTTTGACGGTCCAAACAGGTTAATAATTATAATAGTAAAAAAATCTAAAAAACATTTTTACGTATTCCTGACAGCAAACCCTTCCATTTGATACTCATATCATGGGGATAGATTTCAAACAGCCAGTCCGCCATCTTGGGGAAGCCGCCATATTGGATTTGTAAAGACGTTTCTTAGCTAGTCATGTATTGTCATCAGAACTTAGAGCGTGTGCAAAATTTCATCTTAATCGAAGACCGGGAAGTGGGTTAAATTGAGATTCCAAGATTTTCTTACATACATTGTTACAAGTAAAGCTAATAAATGCGTGTTAAAAACAAGTAAATGACCCTATGAAAACATAAGATACCTACAACCTTAATTTTTTTTCCGACTTTCCTCACCACCAGGAACACAATACTTACAAATAGAGCAAAATCGTGAATGTTACGTTAAAATTGAAACGTAATACGGTTCGCGGGTAAAAAACTCGTAAATTATGCAACGGAGTCAATGTCTGCCGGCGTGTCTGCGGGCGAGGCTGGCCAAACAATTTCCGTTATGATAATATTTATGAGTTCTGCATCGTCTGATTATTTTACACAAGCTACGTGAAATGAACCATCTTTCGTTAAAATTACTAGTTAATTATAGTACCTTACCTAAGTACTTATATCATATTATAACTTTATAACTTGTATGTATAAGTATGCATTACGCAGTATGCGTACCGTGAGTAGGTCTTCCAAATAATCGAAAGCTTCAGGTATTCGAATATTAGGTTTTTTATTTTGCTTTTTTAGTGTATACATTTATATTTTTAGTTAATATTTTTTTTTATTTTGTAATAAAGTGTCTCATTGTCTTTTTTCGGTAATAATAAAAATATTCGAATACCTCATACAGTATTATTCGAATACTGAAATTGACCGAATATTGGCTTTCAATCCGAATATTCGAAATTGAAAGCCCTGACATCTATTGCTCATGACATCTAGCTCAGTGTAGACTTGTTTTATATCCCTCTCGTTCGCACCAATATGCAAGTATGAGCGGGATGTTACTGCGTAGATCACAGTAGGTACTATAAGCTCAGTAGTAGTACCTACACCTACTATACTCTCAGTATTATAGCTCGGGAAGCACACCGGTCCTTATTATGTTATGTACTTCAAAAATGTTTGCCACTTTTTTCCGCTTATGCTCAATTCTTCTTATTATAATGCGATGTAACTAACTGTAATTGAATAGGTACTTAATAAGTTAATAATGGACTTCCGATGTACCTACATATTACAAAGAGTTATAAAAATAATGGTGATCTGTATAAGGACAATTCACTTAGGTATCGTATTGTGATCAGAAAATTTTGGAATTAGGAGATTAAAAAACAATAACAATTGATACATGACTGGTTATGACAAGCTTGATATGATAAATTTATTATGCTTATAAGATTAATTTAGATACATCAATGTTTTTTGACCTTGGCAGTTCCTTCACCCACATATATCTATAGTTCCCATTTGTGAACTTTATCCTAATTATAATAAGGGTCAGTAATGACCAATGCGTGTGACGTGTTCAACTTGAAAAATTAAAACAAAAAATCCTCAAAAATACCTTTAAATCCTTATCTTCATTCGCCAAATGTTTGATCAAATCATCCACCATCTTCTCCGTCTGTATAGCCAGCTGGAACGACGTCTCGTTCGTACACATCTGCAGAAGTCCCGTGGCTGGTATGGCCACGTCTAAATGTATGGTCTTCAACATCCTTGCGATCAGAGGGATCATGCCGTATTTCCTCATGGCCTCTCTGTTCCTCTGCGATGATGACATAGACCATAGAGCTTTGGCCCCGGCGCGGGCGATGTCCAGGAACTGTAGTTCATCCTGGTTTAGTTCTTCTCGTGGCGTTATGAGATATCTGTCAAGTCACAGATGTCATATATACCATAGATCAAGCAAACGAATCTACTTAGCGTGTCAAATGAACTCAGTAAAATCTACTGAGTTGTCTGAGCCTTCGGGCGTCAAATTTTGTAAGTCGAAGTGAACAAAAACATTATTAATGCCTCCTTAAGTAATATTAATTGCAACAACACAAAACAATATGAATACTCAAGGGCCTGAGACAAAAATCGTAAGCCAGAAACCATAAGCAAGTAACAACTTCAGTACAAAATCTGACACGTTCGGCCGCCATACAAATGAATGAACTTGTTTCTTCTATCCAAATCTAATTCTGTGTGTCAAGTATTCCGAAAATTTTTACGCTATATATTGTAAATATGATCAAAGAACATAACAAGCTTACCAACGTCCTAGATCAAAAAGCTGAGCTGCGAAAACTGAGGAAATGGGTCCGAATTTCACCTCAATCTGAACTTGGTATTTTTCTTTGACAAAGACATGCCCAACAATGTAGGCTAATGTAATAGACATAGCTATGCTATGGTGGGAGATCGCGAGAGTAGTTTACTCCTTTTATGCACATATACATAATAGTATACCTACTATGTTTTATTGACCTATGCTCGTACTGCATAGGATAATATGTTCCTTTGTTCCTAACTTACAGGCGCAATAGTTATGTATTTCAGTATACTCGTATTTGTTTAAAAAGTGAAATCAATGGGCTTGATAAGATGTTGCGAGCATGACATAACATAAGATAAGAGCACCTGGATGCTTAGCCAAGTTGCCAATCGCTAGCGCTTGGTAGCGTATCGTAGTTTTCCCTCTCTGTCACTCTTTCATATTAGTGCGACAAAGACAGTTAGCTGCCTTTCGTTTACGATTGACGATTAAGCGTTAGCAATTGGCAACTTGGCTAACCAGTTAAGCACCCTGGTATCTAAATAATTAACTACACAGAAACTTGTGTAACTAATAATTGATTATGATTAGATAACTGCTCACTATTTACCTACAATCTACATAAAAGAAGATAATAAAAGGTAATTAAACTATGAACCAAGATTGATGGCGCACGGGAATATATTTACGACTGTAGTTGTAATTATTGCTTTTAGACTATCGCGTTATATATAGGTTTTATGTAAATTATAATTTATTGGTTCCTAGAACAATTTTACCTATGTAAACCAAGGAAATAAAATAACAAGGTTATAAACTACTAATTAGCCTCGTAATTGCCTGGTATGCAAGTGCATGTAGGTACAATTTCCCAGTCAGTTTAATAATTTATACACTAACTCTAATAACAGCAATAACTTTGTCGTGCTTGAAATACAAAATATTTTATGTGTGAGTGAACTTACGATTCTTTAATATCCAACAAATCTATCAACTTCGGCAATCCCATGAATTTCCGACAGAACTTTCTACTTTTCCGAATCTTTCCTAAATTGGCAATAGTCTCCGCCGCAAGAATCTGCACATCTCTAGCCGGGTCCGACAATAGACCCACCAACAACGGTATCGCTCCGAGATCAGTAACTTTCTTCCTTATTTCAATATTGGGTGTTATATCTTTTAAGACCGCTAGTCCCCCTAAAACACAGCATAAGTCTCGGGTTTCAAGTAAATTGACAAGCAATTCTAGCCCGCCGATTTCCTGGATCGCTCTCTGATTTACTTCTCTAGTCAAATCGTGGTCTTTCAAGCAAGAAAGCGATACCATAGTAGCAGTTTGGTTGCCGGCTTTCATGTACTTGACGAGTTTCTGTATGTGCCAGTACTCTGGCGGTATATCTGAGGACTTGATTAGGTTGGCCCAGTTGTCTTCGGAAGAGGACGTGGAAGACGGGGATGAGGCTGAAGTGTCGGAGCCCTCGGTGACCATGACGATGCGAGGGAGGCCCACGGTGTCCTGACCGCCATCGACGCTAAACGTGGAAACATTATCCACGATCTCTGCCATTCTATATGATTTAAAACGTGATACAAATTAGAAAGTCTCGATAGGAATGTATAAAAATAAAATAGAAACTAGATTTATGGTAATAAGTGCCGTTTAGTCAATCAGGTTGCTTGGCAACCTTGTTTTGTCTGTATTTGGGTTAGGCGTTTCGTAAATGCATTCGCATATGTATTTCATATGCAGAAAAATAATTTAGCATCAAGTTTTTGTTTATAAAAATGTATTTTGAATAAGGGAAATAAACATTTATGTAGGTATATATTGATCGATCATACACTTTTTTTCTAAGTTATTACCAGTCTTGCCTCAGACGCACTACTTTGAATGACAAAGCGGGAAACAGACTATTTTTCTAATTAATTTTGCTGTAAATATATAAACATCAAGTATTAGGTATGATAGCTGCGTTTTCATCGTCAATGGTTACGATGTGGTTACGATAAACTTGCGGTAAACGGAAAAGACCTTTCAGGCCTAACTGGCCATAGATTCTGATGTTATGACTTGTTGTTATAGTTGAGTTGATGTTGGCAGTATAAATAATAATTAATTTCAACCTTGTCTTTGTTACAGTTCCGTCGCAGCGTCAAAGATGTCACAAAACCGGAACACGATGACCACTTTCTTTTGAGATGGCTAAGAGGTAAAATAAGTTAACTTTCTAACACTTTTGGATATAAAAAATTGTAAAATTACCAATATCAGAATATTGTACTGATTTATGGGTTTCTATATGTGATTTACGGATGTTTAAACCTCGCCTAAATTCTAAACAAATCTGTTCAATAAAAGACTAATATATTTTGAGTTCAGATAATAACTAAACATAAGTAAACACACTAGATAAAACCAATGGTACTTGCAACGACGCCGGCATCTAGTGAGTTGCACTAACATTTTCAGTGTATCATGTTAAACATCTTGAAATATAAATATGTGAAAGTATTCTCCCTTCTTTTCAGCAAGACAATGGGATGCAGATGCGGCAGAAAAAATGCTCAGAGATGTAAGTGTTCGTAATGTAAGATGTATGAACCTGTAAATATATATTTATGATTGACCCAGCTAATTGTTCAAAAAACAACCGATTAAAATATTTTTAACATCTACGACCTACGTAGTGTGTCCGGGTCACATAAAACAAGCTTCTAGAGTGTGACCTATTCCATATCTTGTACCTACATCACCATATTTTCATACACCTGACGCTATTCGAAAACGCCATTTCTAAACCTACCTTTTAAATTGCCTGAGACGGCCATTTTAATTAAAGTCCCCCTCCATCTTTATCATAGGTATTTTTCATGTCCATTGTACTCAGGATCACGACCTGATTAATACAAATAGAAGAAAAAAATTGCCCCCAGAATTTCCATTCATTTTTCGATCCTTCCATTCCGTTATCGGCATACCCGGCATACAAAATGTATGAAGCATTGGTAATGGTATGTAAAAAATCTTAGGACACTTTTTTCGCCTATTAGGATTAAAAGAGCTCGAAATTCTGAGCAGAAATCATACATAATTTTTCAAATCATAAAATTTTTTGGGGGACAACTTACTTGGGGGATAAAATGACCCAAGAACTACCCTAATCGGTCGTCCATTTTTAGTCCCTTGCGTGGCGAGAAAAATGGGGCATCGACTCAACATTGCCAGATTGGAAAGCGCCCGAGGTCCTCGAGAAGCACTTCCCGAGCGGCAGCACCGGCTTTGACAAGGAAGGATCACCAGGTAACCATCCACCACATGACTTCCATTGCTGGACATAGGCCTGCCCAAGTAGGGGGGGTTGGCGACATAATTGGCTCGCTTGGCATATGGGTTGACGATCGCAGTCGAGTACACCGAAATTCACCGAATACATAATAGTTTAATAGAGACGCTGTTGCCCACTCACGACCGACTAACGGATTGAGCCAATCTTTCCATATCACATAGTATAAAATAAAGTCACTTTTTCTGTCTCTATGTCCCTTTATACGCATAAATCTTTAAAACTACGCAACGGATATTGATGACATATTTTTAAATAGGTAGAGTAATGCAAGAGGAAGGTTTTTATATAGGTATAGTACCCGTGCGCAGCCGGGGCGGGTCGCTAGTTGTATAATTTTTTTTTTCTCTTACTATACATGTGATACGGGTTTTTTAGTGTAAGTAGTGGCCCAGGGTTGACTGGAACTAATAGGAACCCTGTGCTAGTCTAGAACAATGACAAAATGATATCGAGGTAATAAGAAATTTTATGGCGAATTTTCTAAGTCCACGGGCACTCTGAACTGAGTAGGTACCCAAAATTTAAGGAAGCTTAATATTTTTACGTATCAATTTTTTTATGGGAAACCAGCATGCAGCATGTAAGGAATAAATATTAGTTATATTATGCGAGTGACTGACAAAATACGAAATTGTAACTACGGACAGCCACTCACAGAGATTAACATGTAAATGGAGTTGAATTACATTAGGTACCTAAACAAGTCTGTCAAGTTTAGTGTCACTCATTATCGTGCTAATTGCTTCCTAGACTTGACCTTCTCTTTAGACACCCGTTATATCTTGTAAGTATGTGCTTATTGCAATTAAGTTGACCTTTGTATAAATATCTACAATGTTCTTTTGTTCTGTTTGCTGTCGTGTTCCTACAATACAAATAATACAAATTATTACGTACTTTTTTACTAGATGATGCTATTATACCTATCAACCTTATGATGCTTCCAAATTCGGTGTTAATTCTCTTATATAACGATATAAAACATTCTGTAAGAAGTACAAAATATGCAATACCAAAGTGTCCAAAATATAGCTGATGTTAAGTGTGAGAAAAAATTAATGACAATTAACATAATTCCCAGTAATCATCGTCCCATTCGTGGGGCTGGACGCCTGGGGTCTGCTCCACTCCGTGTCGAAGACCGACGTCATCAAGATGATCCTGCGGCACCTGGAGAGCTACCTGACCATCGCCCGCAAGCAGGCGGAGACACATGGCCCTCAGGCTCTCAAGGTGCGTGAAACATTCCCAGCAATAATGGACACCTGGGGACTGCTCTTGGTGAAGAAGACCGACGTCATCAAGATGATCCTGCGGCACCTGGAGAGCTACCTGACCATCGCCCGCAAGCAGGCGGAGACACATGGCCCTCAGGCTCTCAAGGTGCGTGAAACATTCCCAGCAATAATGGACACCTGGGGACTGCTCTTGGTGAAGAAGACTGACGTCATCAAGATGATCCTGCGGCACCTGGAGAACTACCTGACCATCGCCCGCAAGCAGGCGGAGACACATGGCCCTCAGTCTCTCAAGGTGCGTGAAACATTCCCAGCAATAATGGACACCTGGGGTCTGCACCACTCCGTGACGAAGACCGACGTCATCAAGATGATCCTGCGGCACCTGGAGAACTACCTGACCATCGCCCGCAAGCAGGCGGAGACACATGGCCCTCAGGCTCTCAAGGTGCGTGAAACATTCCCAGCAATAATGGACACCTAGGGACTGCTCCACTCCGTGACGAAGACGGACGTCATCAAGATGATCCTGCGGTGCCTGAAGAACTACCTGACCATCGCCCGCAAGCAGGCGGAGACGCATGGCCCTCAGGCTCTCAAGGTGAGTGAAAGTGAAACATTCCCATGAATAATGGACGCCTGGGAGCTGCTCTTGGTGAAGAAGACTGACGTCACCAAGATGATCCTGTGGCACCTGGAGAACTACCTGACCATCGCCCGCAAGCAGGCGGAGACACATGGCCCTCAGGCTCTCAAGGTGCGTGAAACATTCCCAGCAATAATGGACGCCCAGGAACGTCTGGGGGCTGCTCTTGGTGAAGAAGACTGACGTCATCAAGATGATCCTGCGGCACCTGGAGAACTACCTGACCATCGCCCGCAAACAGGCAGAGACACATGGCCCTCAGGCTCTCAAGGTGCGTGAAACATTCCCAGCAATAATGGACACCTGGGGAATGCTCTTGGTGAAGAAGACTGACGTCATCAAGATGATCCTGCGGCACCTGGAGAACTACCTGACCATCGCCCGCAAGCAGGCGGAGACACATGGCCCTCAGGCTCTCAAGGTGCGTGAAACATTCCCAGCAATAATGGACACCTAGGGACTGCTCCACTCCGTGACGAAGACCGACGTCATCAAGATGATCCTGCGGCACCTGGAGAACTACCTGACCATCGCCCGCAAGCAGGCGGAGACACATGGCCCTCAGGCCCTCAAGGTGAGTGAAACATTCCCAGCAATAATGGACACCTGGGGGCTAGTCCACTCCGTGACGAAGACCGACGTCATCAAGATGATCCTGCGGCACCTGGAGAACTACCTGACCATCGCCCGCAAGCAGGCGGAGACACATGGCCCTCAGGCTCTCAAGGTGCGTGAAACATTCCCAGCAATAATGGACACCTGGGAGCTACTCTTGGTGAAGAAGACCGACGTCATTAAGATGATCCTGCGGCACCTGGAGAACTACCTGACCATCGCCCGCAAGCAGGCGGAGACGCATGGCCCTCAGGCTCTCAAGGTGAGTGAAAGTGAAACATTCCCATGAATAATGGACGCCTGGGAGCTGCTCTTGGTGAAGAAGACTGACGTCACCAAGATGATCCTGTGGCACCTGGAGAACTACCTGACCATCGCCCGCAAGCAGGCGGAGACACATGGCCCTCAGGCTCTCAAGGTGCGTGAAACATTCCCAGCAATAATGGACGCCCAGGAACGTCTGGGGGCTGCTCTTGGTGAAGAAGACTGACGTCATCAAGATGATCCTGCGGCACCTGGAGAACTACCTGACCATCGCCCGCAAGCAGGCGGAGACACATGGCCCTCAGTCTCTCAAGGTGCGTGAAACATTCCCAGCAATAATGGACACCTGGGGTCTGCACCACTCCGTGACGAAGACCGACGTCATCAAGATGATCCTGCGGCACCTGGAGAACTACCTGACCATCGCCCGCAAGCAGGCGGAGACACATGGCCCTCAGGCTCTCAAGGTGCGTGAAACATTCCCAGCAATAATGGACACCTAGGGACTGCTCCACTCCGTGACGAAGACGGACGTCATCAAGATGATCCTGCTGTGCCTGAAGAACTACCTGACCATCGCCCGCAAGCAGGCGGAGACGCATGGCCCTCAGGCTCTCAAGGTGAGTGAAAGTGAAACATTCCCATGAATAATGGACGCCTGGGAGCTGCTCTTGGTGAAGAAGACTGACGTCACCAAGATGATCCTGTGGCACCTGGAGAACTACCTGACCATCGCCCGCAAGCAGGCGGAGACACATGGCCCTCAGGCTCTCAAGGTGCGTGAAACATTCCCAGCAATAATGGACACCTGGGGAATGCTCTTGGTGAAGAAGACTGACGTCATCAAGATGATCCTGCGGCACCTGGAGAACTACCTGACCATCGCCCGCAAGCAGGCGGAGACACATGGCCCTCAGGCTCTCAAGGTGCGTGAAACATTCCCAGCAATAATGGACACCTAGGGACTGCTCCACTCCGTGACGAAGACCGACGTCATCAAGATGATCCTGCGGCACCTGGAGAACTACCTGACCATCGCCCGCAAGCAGGCGGAGACACATGGCCCTCAGGCCCTCAAGGTGAGTGAAACATTCCCAGCAATAATGGACACCTGGGGGCTAGTCCACTCCGTGACGAAGACCGACGTCATCAAGATGATCCTGCGGCACCTGGAGAACTACCTGACCATCGCCCGCAAGCAGGCAGACACATGGCCCTCAGGCTCTCAAGGTGCGTGAAACATTCCCAGCAATAATGGACACCTAGGGACTGCTCCACTCCGTGACGAAGACCAACGTCATCAAGATGATCCTGCGGCACCTGGAGAACTACCTGACCATCGCCCGCAAGCAGGCGGAGACACATGGCCCTCAGGCTCTCAAGGTGCGTGAAACATTCCCAGCAATAATGGACGCCTGGGGGCTAGTCCACTCCGTGACGAAGACTGACTTCATCAAGATGATCCTGCGGCACCTGGAGAACTACCTGACCATCGCCCGCAAGCAGGCGGAGACACATGGCCCTCAGGCTCTCAAGGTGAGTGAAACATTCCCAGCAATAATGGACACCTGGGGACTGCTCTTGGTGAAGAAGACTGACGTCATCAAGATGATCCTGCGGCACCTGGAGAACTACCTGACCATCGCCCGCAAGCAGGCGGAGACACATGGCCCTCAGGCTCTCAAGGTGAGTGAAACATTCCCAGCAATAATGGACACCTAGGGACTGCTCCACTCCGTGACGAAGAATCACGTCATCAAGATGATCCTGCGGCACCTGGAGAACTACCTGACTATCGCCCGCAAGCAGGCGGAGACACATGGCCCTCAGGCTCTCAAGGTGAGTGAAACATTCCCAGTAATGGACACCTAGGGACTGCTCCACTCCGTGACGAAGACCGACGTCATCAAGATGATCCTGCGGCACCTGGAGAACTACCTGACCATCGCCCGCAAGCAGGCGGAGACACATGGCCCTCAGGCTCTCAAGGTGCGTGAAACATTCCCAGCAATAATAGACACTTGGGGATTGCTCCACTCCGTGACGAAGACCGACGTCATCAAGATGATCCTGCGGCACCTGGAGAACTACCTGACCATCGCCCGCAAGCAGGCGGAGACACATGGCCCTCAGGCTCTCAAGGTGCGTGAAACATTCCCAGCAATAATGGACACCTAGGGACTGCTCCACTCCGTGACGAAGACCGACGTCATCAAGATGATACTGCGGCACCTGGAGAACTACCTGACCATCGCCCGCAAGCAGGCGGAGACACATGGCCCTCAGGCTCTCAAGGTGCGTGAAACTGATATAATACCTGCGACCATATATAACATGGACGTCTAACGCCAGCTCAAAAATGCCCCCAAAAACAATTGTTCGGTTGTGCCAAGATGGTCAGGACATAGCGCTTTTCTTAACACCGCGCATATTTCGGCGCAACATCTTTGACAAATGTTTATAGAATATAGCCAATCAAAACTTTGATCGACCAATCAAAAGTATTTTCAAATGGCGGTTTAAGTTTTTATAGGTTGACATTGAAATTCTTTGCCGTGATGCATTGAAGAGGGGCACTTTGGGGAAGATTGACACTTGACAACTAAAATTCAGGACCATTTTTGAAAGCCAATTTAGTATGGCGTGCGGCTTCCATGTTTTATTTGTTCGTAGTACAATACCCAGTCATTTTGGTTCCGTATGGCCGCCTGTGGGCTATTGCACTTGTGCAATTCTCAAAATGTTTGTATATTTGAAGGGTCCACGGAACATGTCTAGTCAATTCAAATTACAGAAGGAAAAACCACCTTACTTTTAACAGAATAAGGTGTGAATTTGCCCTGATTTTTTCAGGCTTTGAACATGTTTTTTCCGTGGACCCTTCATTTGGATCAAGTCTTCGATAAATAAAAATTGGTAGGGTGGTAGGTAGAGTCAATGATGCTGAGCAAGATGCACCACATTTCCCAAAATGTCCCACGAAATTTATATGGACTTTTCCTTTTTTGTTACCTGATTCCTATACATTTTTGGTAACAAATTTAAATTTAGGTACACAATTTTTGAGAAATGCTCACTTAGTGACGAAGACTGACATCATTAAGATGATCCTGCGACACTTTAGATGCCAGTCACTGCGATTCCCTACGGTCACCGTTTTTTAAGCAGCGGTGTGGTCACACCTTGAATCCTTGAATAGATAACCAACTTAACCGATTTCTCCAAGAGCCTATCATCTGTGGTTTGTATCATTGGTTTCCTATCATCAAACCCTGCTTTCTGAATGCAAATTCTTGTTAATGAATGAAAATTTGTAAAAGCGCCATACATGATCCCTCGATTTCTCCAAGATCCCATCATCAGACCCCAGCTTGGTTACCAACGGGACCATCTCGGGGTTATACACGCCGTTCGATCACAAAAAAAATAAAAGTCGGTTCAGCAAGTTCGGTAAAGCAGTCAATAGAGTTAAAACCAAACTGGCCATATAAATATGACTTCGGATGCATTAGAATCAGCATTTTAGAACCCTAATTTTATGGTCGAATTTGTAGACAAGGTCCTTCACGAAGTCGTTAGATTTCTTAAGAGTCTAGAAAAACCTGTTCCATTGACGACACTAACATATCGAAAGTTGTTTTAGTGAAAAATATCCGCAGCTTTGTCAATCGATTTTATACAGGGTGGTCCAAACCTTGACGTCAAACATTTTTTTTTAGATTTCTCACGTCATGTGCTATCAGAATATACCCCATGTATGTTAGCCGATTTTTTGTAGTTTCCGAGTTATGAATTTTTGAAAATTTTTTTTGAGAAATTCTGGAATGCAGAAATTTATTGATAAAAAAAAAGTATTGGGTTTTTTAACTAGTTTCTTTTTGTAAAAGTATTACTACAAATAAAGCATTTACTGACAAAAAAAATAGCGTCCTCACTTTGATATAAGTAGGATAGAAAAATACCAAATTCAAAATTTTACGCTAAAAACGCATTTAATGTATGTAAATAAAAAAAAAAACATATCCCAAGGAATTTTCGTATTCTAAAGACCGCCCTAGACTTTGAGCCTTCGTAAAAGCAAAAAAAAAGTGGTACTTAATGATGAGGATTTTTCGGAGTAGTCGGTCAAATAAACTAAAAAAAGCTTAAAATTTTAAAGTAGTAAAAATGACTTGAATAACTACACAAATTGAGTTTTCGTGATATGTTCTGTCTTTGTTTATTGATAAGAACAACAAAACAGACGAAATTTTACTTTATTTTTAAATTAAAAAATTCGAAGTTTTTTTTAAGTTTATTTGACCGACTACTCCGAAAAATCCTCATCATTAAGTATCACTTTTTTTTTGCTTTTACGAAGGTTTAACGTCTAGGGCAGTCTTTAGATTACCAAAAATCCTTGGGATATGTTTTATTTTTTTTATTTACGTACATTAATGCTATTTTGATGCGTTTTTAACGTAAAATTTTGAATTTGGTATTTTTTATCCTACTTGTATCAAAGTGAGGACGCTAATTTTTTTGTCAGTAAATGCTTTATTTGTAGTAATACTTTTACAAAAAGAAAATATTTAAAAAACCCAATAGTTTTTTTTATCAATAAATTTCTTCAATCCAGAATTTCTCAAAAAAAAAATTTTCAAAAATTCATAACTCGAAAACGACAAAAAATCGGCTAACATACATGAGGTATATTCTGATAGCTCATGACGTAGGGAACCTAAAAAAATTTTTTTGACGTCAAGGTTTGGACCAGCCTGTATAATACCTTTAGTCTAGATTGTAAATCCAACTAAATAATAACGCTTATAAGATATCCAACAGTATCACAAAATGTTTCGAATACCTACGTAATACCTACCTACATATGTACGTATATAGGTACCCTAATGAATAATATCCCTTTATAAATAGAAATTAAACATTAAATAAACCGACTTCAACCGATTTCTCCAAGGTCTCATCATCAGTATCATCACACCCCGACTTGGTGCCAACAGGATTCTTACCCAAGTTGCCAATCGCTAACGCTTATTAGCGTATCGTAGTTTTCCCTCTCTGTCACTCTTTCATATTAGTGTGCCTTTCGTTTACGATTGACGATTCGCAACTTGGCTAAGTATCCAGAACCATCCCGGTTTGTTTTGAAGTCGGTTAAAAAAATAATTATCGAAATCGGTTGGCGTGATATTGAGTTATCGGTCCATTTGCTTAATGCTATGACATAGTTTTCTCATAGATGCCATTGTCAGAACTGGACCAAATGTTAATGGAAACAATCGTAAACATCAGCTTTCAAATAAAAAAGGAATCATCAAAATTGGTTCACCCAGTCGGAAGTTCTAAGGTAACAAACATAAAAAAACATAAGGTCAGTGCGGGTAAGTCCGGCATATTTTATTTGTAAGGAAAGTCCGTCATATTAGTCTTATATTGTTGAGTTAGGGATGGAAATCAGTTGGTAGACGGACTTTCCTGATAGACGCGGTCTTGCCCACATTGACCTTACAGTCGAATTGAGAACCTCCTTCCTTTGTTGAAGTCTGTTGAAAATGGTTTATTTTTATATAGTACTAGATTACATTATGAGCAATAACATCAGCGAGATATGCTCGGTCGCCCGTCCCAGCCTCGACCCAGCATCGAAAAGCTGCATGATAATATAGTTTTTAAGAGCTTCAAAACTATAAATCGCGAAAAGACGACGACATATGGCAATCGCTTGATGGTTCCTAGAACACCTAGTAGGTACCTAAAGCTCCTCTACCTTTTTACAACGTACCTAACTAACGTAAAGTAATCATTTATAAGGGTGCGCCTCCTCTGACACGGAGCTGTGCAATATTGACCAATTACATTCTTCAAATTCGAATTCGGAACACTGTGAAGCGGTCTCATGCGGAGTGACGATAAATTAAAACACAACCCAAGGGAGTGTTTTGAATCTACACGAGTTACAAATTTCCTTTTCGCACGTTGTTTTGCAGGTTTGAAACTAATGAAAACCTTATTTTCCATGATCGGTAAGACTAATGGGGTAATAAATAAGTAATACGTAGATAAGTAGTTATATTTCCCAAATTGCGGAAACATGGTCGTGACAAAAAACTGTTCGTTGCACCGAGTTTTTGTAACAAATCTGCATCACGCAAACGGACGCTATAGATGAAACTTTCACTGGCCCTAATGATCTACAAGAACCACAGTTATATTATGGTTGCTGTAAAAACTGATTCCGAGCAATGAACGTTGCGACTAGGGCTGCCAACCGTCCCGCTATATGCGGCACGTCCCGTTTCTGGGGCCCTAAAGTATGCGTCCCGCAAAGAGTTCGCGCGGGACGTCGATTGTCCCGCTTTTCAGGGAATACTAAACTGGAAATACTAAAATAAAAATATGAATACGTAAATGAGAGCAATTTAAGATTGCGTCATATTAATTTGAAAATACCGCGACGTCCGCGACTATAGCCTGCGAGCACCGTGCACTGAACGTGTATACTGCCAAAATATAAATTATTGCGATGAGTGCATTAAGGTGCGTTTAAACCAAAAGAGCATTCGCTGTTCTAGCGCCCGTTCTACGAAATCAACCAATCACGTTCTGTGTACCGATCGAATTTCGTAGAGTGGTGGTTCGTGGTGGGAGGTTAGAACAGCGAATGCTCTTTTAGTTTGAAGTTTTGAACGCACCTTTAGGTGACTCTAAATTTAACCTATCTGTCCCGCATTTTATAGTCCAGTCCCGCAATTTATTCGCGAATGTACCGCATATCTGTGATCTTTGGTTGACAGCCCTAGTTACGACACACTATAGAGGCTACGCGATCTCGTGGAAAACAGAGATTGAATGCCTCTAAAAACGGAACGTAATCATAGAAATGATGCAATTGTTTATTTTATAGCCCTTAAGTATAGCTTAGTAACTTTATAACAGTGTTTATATCCGCGTATAATGTGTGTAGTAAAGTACCTACACCTACATATACTGTGTGTTACCAACATGCGGGATTTTCTGAAATCGAGTACCTAGTAACAGTTCAAAAATATCAAAATTATAAGTAAGTATAATTAATTTTCTTTCCTTCTAACTGTCAATTTAAAGATAAATTTTATTTAATTATGATGTAATGTAATATAATATATAGGTACATTTTCACACCACCTATTCGAATACGGGTCTTTTCTTCCCTGCTAGGAGGGATCAAAGTGGCACTTTTCTGTTCAAGGACTTTCTATTGCCAGCCTAAAAAATTACAATGAAATATGAAAATAAACAGTACGTTCATAATTGAGAAATAATTCTTCAGAATCGATTATTTGCATAAATATTAAATATGTGATATATCTTTTATTTTTCTCATAGGTGGTGTGAAAAGCAGTATGTTTCACACGGTATCAAAATTATTTCGTCTTGGGCGTTAATGCTTGAATCCTTCATTACGCTCAGGATTCAATTACGCCCACGCCGGAACTATGTTACCATTTTGATCCCTTGTGACACAATCTACTATTATTGCATACCATGGTAGTGTAGGTACTTCTAAAGCCGCGTTTTCACTTACTGTTTTAAGCGAGCACTCGCTTGTTCGTGGGCTGACGAACGAACGAACATTTTGCTATGTGAATTATTGTTTTCATCTGCCCAAGAACGTCGTTCGTCGTCGTCGTTGTCGAACGCTACGAGTAGCCGTGACGTGCCATTTTTAAGAGATAATTGACGATTAAATTTGAAGTTCATTGCTTCTAACTTAACTGTTCTTTGAAAGTTAATAAATGATTAAATTTAAGTTTTTAATCATATAACATTCACGGTTCGCTCAAAGGACATGCAGACCAAAAGAGCATTCGCTGTTCTATCCCCCACTCTACGAAATCAACGAATCACGTTTCGTTAACGATCGGATTTCGTAGAGTAGGGGCATAGAACAACGAAAGCTCTTTTGGTCTGCATGCACCTTAAGAAGTTAAGAAGCTGCGTCTCATTGCTCGGTTTCAATAAAAGCTTGGATATGATGTTAACACGTTTTGCTGGTAGGACCTCGTGCAGGGTCCGCCCGGATAGCTACCACCGTCTTACACGTTAACCTGCCGCTAGCGAAACACAGCAGTGCAAACACAAATAGCAGTGTTTGCACTGCTGTGTTTCGGTGTGGGGGTAAGATAGGGGGTGTAATTACTGGCATAGATAGAGGCAATCCATCTAAGTCCTCGGGGTAGGCAGCGCACAGGCGATTTTCTGATCGCTATGTCTATGGGCCTCAGTTCCTGCTTTCCATCAGGTGGACTGAGAGCTCAGTTGTCTACCTTCGTCACATAAAAAAACCTCACTGTATATGTAGTTAGACAGGGAAATCTATTCTGCATCAATCTTCCGTGATTCGTGATACTGATACGTGTTGTAAGTAGAACAAGGAAGTGATGTTCTGTTCGGCATCCTCAATGTCTATTGTTTTTTGTTGAACGTTCTTTAATGAAGGTTTCGCATTGAACTACTTGCCTTTGGAACATATAATAAGTACCTAGTAATAATATAGGTATTACAAGTATGTATTATAACATTTATGTATAATGTTTTATAATCTAACAACTAATAAGTTGGAGTTGGTTCATTGCGATGCGACCCATATGTACAGTCAAGTGCAAAAATATGTATGGAAAGAATTCTCTTATAAATATGTTACCACGTTCTTGTTACATAGTTACAATTAAAGTGCACTGGGACATATTTTTGAGAATTTTTATATACACCTTATTTTGCCTTTGACTGTAGGTATTTTGTATCTATGATGGGGCAATGTATATTGTAAAAGTAGTGTTAATAATGCAACAAACTATTTGACTAATCGATTTTGTGAATAGATTCCTGTACCTAGTATGTATTTAGTAGACGTTTTAAACATGTTTGCATAACTCTAGAGCTAAACTTCTTAATAAACAATAAACTGTTGTATTCGCCTTGGCACAAACGATATTCGGATGCTTACCTATTAAGACTAATGCACTAAGATGTCTACTACCTACGAATCTTATTGTGTATAGTCATAAGTAAGCAGTGACCGTAACCGTTATTTTACAAAAACCTCGAAATAGCCCAATATTTTAAAATGTTTCATACTCTTTATGTACTACACAATATTTTATGTAATTTACAATATAATATTTCTAAATTACTCTATTAACTTAGATTTATGTATACCGCAGAACGAAAATGAACGAAAAAAGAACTGTTCTTTTGTATGGAGAAAATATCGTTTTCCAGTCCCTGTATAAGTAAGTAAGTAGCAATGCTCAGCGGGGTGAGATGATTTAATTTTCATACTAAATGTCACGTGATACATGTCATTTAGTATGAAAAAATGAAAACAGCTCAGATCAATCATCACATTGGTAAACAGGTATCTCAGTTATTTCACAAATACTTCTGAAATATCGAAGGTCGGTAACGTATTATATCTACCTATTTATTGCATATAATAGTAGGTATACCTACCGATACTTGTGTAATTTAAGCTATCAGGTTAAGTAGATCTGTGACATAAAATAACAAAGAATTCGATCAAGTTGGTTCCTACGTAATTCAATTACGCAAGCAAGACGAGATTACCGAAAGGCCCTTTGCTAATTTTATTAGTGAAAGTAAAAGAGGCTAGAATTTAAGTTATGTAATAAATAATAATTTGTACCTATGTAAGGGCCTTATCACACTTGCGATTTACAAGCGATTTGAAAGCGAAGCGTACGCGCGGCGAGTTCGTCGCGTGCCCGCAACCAATTCGCCGCGATTGTGTCGCGATTACGCCGCGACCGCGTGACGAATACGCCGCGGCTGCGCACCGAGTATTGCCGCGTCAAGAGTTGGTATCCATTATGTAATAATAAATCTTATTAGTGACTGTCCAAGACTCAGATCACTCTGAGCGATTTACTGACGGCTGAGCAGCGTATTTATTACGCGATCGCGGCAGAATCGCGACGCACTCGCGGCAAATCGGTTACGGGCACGCGACGAACACGCCTCGCTTTCAAATCGCTTGTAAATCGCAAGTGTGATAACTGATAAGACCCTAAGGTGCGATTGGAAAGTGAGCAATGAAATTACATCGTTAGCATTAAGCTTTAAGGGTAAGCCACACCGGATGCGTGTGCAGCACTTGCACGTGCGCATGTGCGTGGCGTGCGAGTTGTAATGTCGGAAGTATCTTATTAGATGGCACACCGCTTGTACGACACGCGCACGAGAACGCCACGCAAGCGGTGTGCCGTCTAATATGAATGACATTTACGGGTCTGTATCGAATCGCATAAAAGTATTGTTCCGAATATTATGTCGCCTAAGAATTTTACGCCGAAATTTGTTTCGCCGAATTATTGTTTCGCATATTTTTCATAAGTTTTTGCGCCTAAAGTCGTTTGTCCGAAACATTATTCATCCTAATGCTTATTGTGTCTAAGATTCCTTTGCCGAAATTGTATTATGCATATGTTTGATGATCCTAATATTGTACATTCTAAACATAACGCCTACTAAAATGAAATACGATCCGCCAACTATGTCGACGGGACGGAGCCCCTAGCGGGGCTCCTTTTTCCGCTCTAAGGGACAAAAGATACCTAACGAACCTATCCAGGTGAATTACATGATTTTGAAATGTTTTTCTTTTCCATGCGGGGGGCTTCGCCCCCCTTGGGACAATTTAATATTAATGTAGTTTAAGTTAGTTTAAAAGACTAGTGCTGTTATTTTAACCACTCTAATAATAATGCGAAATATTTTTTATGACAATCAATATTAGTAATATTACATTTTAGATACCTAATTAAAAAATCGGTATACAAATATTCGGAAAAACATACTTTAGGACTTCTATATGTGTATGCATAAAAATAATTCGGCGAAACGATTATTATGCCATTCAACAATATGCCAAATGTTTCGGCCAAAACATTTTCTGCACAATGAACATTATGCGAAGAGATGGGCACCCGACATTTACATACGCTACAACGCGCATGCCGCGCACGCTATCGTGAATTTGCAAAACTAAATGCGATTTAGCATGTAGCCTACCGCCAATTATAACCCAAGTCCAACATGATGATGCTGCTGCTAAACATCAATCTTCTATAAAATAATATCCACTGACACTTTAATCCCTTAAGGTCTCTGCCCACTAGACCGTAGCATACCATGACCGTAGCATGAACGTATCAGACAAAAAAATATTCTTTGTATGGAAAAGTATGAGACTATGCCCACTAGGACGTTCCGTCGCCGGCCAACACCGTCGCGTGCCATGCACGGACCGGCAAGAATTGTCGGCGAGAATATTTTGCCGGCCCCGACACGCTACGTGCATGGCACGCAACGTTGCCGGTACGGTGTGCGCAGGCGGCGAAACGGTGAGCATACGGGTTCCATTTACATTTTTGTATTGTATTTACAATTTTTATCCAAAACTCTCCAATTTTTCACTTTTGATAGTGAGTAATAATTTTTTTATGGCGAGACAACGGAAACATAATCAGCATAGCTATTTTCTGAATGAAAACTTACTTAATTGATTGTAAACCCTCAAACCGAAGATTTTCATCGAGATTGGAAAATATTACTTCGTTTCTTACAAACAAAATAATTAAAAGAAATATCAATTTTGAAACAGTCATATAACTTAACGAATTTATCCAGATAGATTGCACAATTTGTTTCTTTTTTTACATGGTGTCTAGGTTACCTAGACAATGATAAGTGTAATTTAATACTATAATAATATTAATGATAAATGAACACATTCCGCCATATAAATGTATAAGTAGTACCTATAACTGACGATTCGAAAGTGCTTGTTGTGCTAAGCCTACTCAATAAATAATTTTTGACTTTGACTTGACTGAGTAACAACTCTAGTAGGTACTTCAATGGATTTCGATCGCAGTTTACGATGTCTGCTCAGAAAAATAGGTGTAGAAATAAACTCCTAGGAAAATACTAGCACAGCGATAGTAATCTAAAGGGCGCGAAAACAATTTGCAACTGATAAAACTGTGACAACGGAACGATAACGACGGATATGAATCGCTCATACTACGGGGATGATACGTAATTGCGACGCGGATGATACGTGGTTGCGACGCGGATGCAACGGTCACTAAACGGGCTTAGCACGGACATGAAACGATGTACACACGTTATAGTGGGCATAGTAGTCCGTGTCGTCTCACATTCCGTGTCTGATACGTTCATGCTACGGTCATGGTATGCTACGGTCTAGTGGGCAGAGACCTTTAGTCGACTCTTACCGCGGGAAGACTTGGAGTGGCGACAAATGTATTCTTCCTGCTGTCACCACGCGGCCTAACCTATTTGCCAGCTTAATTGTAAACGTTCATAAATATGTCCGCAGGTGACCGTCCTCTTCGATCTGGAGGGTTTCAACATCCGTCAGTACGCCTGGAAACCGGCGGCAGAGATGGTGTTCACACTACTCCAGCTGTACGAAGCCAACTACCCTGAGATACTCAAGTCCTGCTTCATTGTTAACGGTAGGTGTCTGTCTCCGACCTTCAGGATCCAACGTATAGATGTTAGTAGACGTAGACGCTTGTTATTAGTTGATAGCAACTAAACTTTCCTCGCAATAAAGTAGCGATTGATTAATTTAACGGTGACAGACAACGGTTTGTTGCAACTAACCAGCTGTTTCATCATCCCCGGATATCCGTCAGAGAAGATTATTATAATTATCCTTTTCTCCAGGCTTATAAAAGAAAAGGACAGCTAACATGTAACTGACACCTAGATTTTCTTCGAGGATGGTGAAACAGGCTCTTAGATTACATTCACACGGCGACTATTCGATTCGGTATTTTCTCGCATACGGTTTCATCGTATACGGGGCACCTGTCAATGGCCTCGCACGGTGCGTGATCCACTCGGTTTTTTACTTATGCGATCTCCCCGGCTGCCTACCCAGCGCGCTGGTCGTATACGAGAAATCAGTTTGTCCGTGTGAACGGACTAACGTAAAGACAAGCGCCACTGAGCATCGTGGTCGATAAAATCGTTCCGAGAATCTCGCGTTCTCGATACCAACCAACCTATGGTATACGGTAAAAATTACTCGAATACGAGATTTTCTCGTATAGAACGCCATGTGATCGATTTTCAGAGTTGCTATACAGATTTTGCTGCCACAACGATATTCGATAAAATCTCATAGACGATAAACGGGAAAAATTACTCCGTGTGAACGTAGCCCTAATTTAGGTATTTACCTTACAGGTTCGTACAAGTTCATTCCCTATAATTACCTATCGGTCATGACCTTATAGGCTTATGCCTTGTCATTACCTACACTACTCATTAATAACATTGTTGCAAGTGTAAAAACTAACGTTAATGTGTTTCGTTGGTAATAAGTAACAACCTTGACGCAGGCTTGAGGATTTACGCCGTTCAAAATGCATAAAATAAGTAGGTATATCCCAATACATAACACCAAAATGTTAAATGGAAATTGCCTATCACACCTTGAAATTATTGGTAAATACCCATGCCAATGAAGAGATGACAGCAAAGTAATGCAATCCAATTAACACTTCCGATCGGAATTTGATGTTTAAGTAGGGGAGACCAGGTATAAAAGTAACGCGGGATAAACGTAACAAATTCATTTAAAAAATTTCTACGACATCTATCCGAACGTCCTTCAGGGCATTAGATGCCATTTCGATTCCCCCCTAACCTCAGTTACACCCACGGTGCTGTGACGGCAGGTTATGCGTGTAGTGCTATGGTCCCAGAAAAATGTGTCAAAAGTAAGTTTTTAACGATTTTTTCAATCTTAGCTAGTGTTTTCATGGGAATCGCTATAGCTTGCGTTTTGCATGGGTGTTGTAAAGTCACTAATCATTTAGAGTGTGATGGTTGCAAATCAATGTTTTAATGATGCTTTTTATGTTTTTTTGCTACGTGTTTGTGGGATTCTGGAAATTCGATACCCAGGGATGATTGAAACAACTTGTTACTTTCATCCCGATTTCCAAATTGGAGGCTCCTTGGTACACCTATGTGCTAGCGTTTATTAAATAACTCATATACCTACTTAGTGCCTTTTTATTGCAGAATGTCTAATATGCACAAAATAACAACAGACAGAAGTCCACCAAAATAGAAATTATAGCTTTAGCTGCAGTTGAGGTGATCTTTTTTTTAAATGCCCTACAGGGACGCAGCGAAGACGTATCAACTGGCTCACATCACTTTATATAGACATGTAAAGTAAAGGAAAGCTTTACTTGAAAGTTCAGCGGCACTACCCAAGGCGGGATTTGTTTCTGGAAACAAATATTCACTGTCAATGAGGAGTAAAACACATTTTTTTATCATATTAGGTACATTGTATGATTAGCTTAGTAGTATACTCAGAAATAAGGACAATGCAGGAAGCATTTAATTCCTTGGACACCTAAGCATTTGTTTATACGCCATTTAGAATAAGGCAGAAAGTTGATTGCTCTCACGTCACTCATACAGGGTGGTCCAAACCTTGACGTCAAAAAATTTTTTTTAGATTCCTCACGTCATGAGCTATCAGAATATACCCCATGTATATTAGCCGATTTTTTGTAGTTTTCGAGTTATGAATTTTTGAAATTTTTTTTTTGAAAAATTCTTGAATAAAGAAATTTATAATTTAAAAAAAAACTGTTGGGTTTTTTAACTAGTTTCTTTTTGTAAAAGTATGACAACAAATAAAGCATTTACTGATAAAAAAATTAGCGTCCTCACTTTGATACAAGTAGGATAAAAAAATACCAAATACAAAATTTTACGCTAAAAACGCATCAAAATAGCATTAATGTACGTAAATAAAAAAAATTAAACATATCCCAAGGATTTTTGGTAATGTAAAGACTGCCTTAGACCTTAAACCTTCGTAAAAGCAAAAAAACAGTGATTTTTAATAATGAGGATTTTTCGGAGTAGTCGGTCAAATAAACTTAAAAAAAAAACTTCAAAATTTTTAATTTAAAAATAAAGTGAAATTCGTCTGTTTTGTTGTTCTTATCAATAAACAAAGACAGAAAATACCACGAAAACTCAATTTGTGTAGTTATTCAAGTCATTTTTTACTACTTTAAAATTTTAATTATTTTTAAGTTTATTTGACCGACTACTCCGAAAAATCCTCATTATTAAGTATCACTTTTTTTGTGCTTTTACGAAAGTTTAAGGTCTAGGGCAGTCTTCACATTACCAAAAATCCTTGGGATATGTTTTATTTTTTTTATTTACGTACGTTAATGCTATTTTGATGCATTTTTAACGTAAAATTTTGAATTTGGTATTTTTTATCCTACTTGTATCAATGTGAGGACGCTAAATTTTTTGTCAGTAAATGTTTAATTTGTAGTAATACTTTTACAAAAAGAAAATATTAAAAAAACCCAATAGTTTTTTTTATCAATAAATTTTTTCATTCAAGAATTTCTCAAAAAAAAAATTTTCAAAAATTCATAACTCGAAAACTACAAAAAATCGGCTAACATACATGGGGTATATTCTGATAGCCCATGACGTAGGGAACCTAAAAAAAAATTTTTGACGTCAAGGTTTGGACCACCCTGTATATCCTATAGGTATAAATTAATTTCGTCTCATGTAATTTCTCTAATGTTAATTACATTCATTCATTGTTAATGTTCGTCTTTGAGATAGTGATATTGTAAGACTGTTGATTACTTAAAAATACTAATTACACATAATTATATTGATTATTTTATAGTTATTTACTTTGTTTCTATTATCCCTATGCACTGTTACAACCAGCCCTGGGGGTAGGGATAATTGCAACAAATTCCATCCTTCACTGTGAGCCATTTTTCTGTAAAACTATTCGATGTATGAAGTTTATTTTAGTACCAAAAGATACATGAAATATGTGTCTATTGCACATAAAGATGCAAAGTTTGACAACTGCTATCAAAAAAATATAAAAAATCAAAAACTGAAAATTGTTACGTTCATACCTGGTCTCCCCTACTTGTTAACGAAAAAATACGCAGCGCTACTACTTACTGAACTACTTCGGCTAAATATGATTCGGCAGTTGATTCAGAATGCGATTGATTTATTATATGTACTTTTAGCCTACTTTTAGCTATTGTTCTACCCTCTTGATGCATAGACAGCTACCTGCGCTAATGTTATTACATATCTAAAATAAAATGCATTTAGGTACCTATACCTACCTAGTTTTATTGTTCCTACAGGTAGCCTTGTCTGACGTTTGACACACCATAGTCGGCCTCCATATAGGTCATGAATTGTATGTAGGTATACTCAATTTAAAAGCGCCTCTAAACCTCCAAAAACTGCGACTTCATTCATCCCCCACGTGGAATAGGTACTCTATTTGGCACTGTAGGCTTAACACAGGATCAGTGTGACAATATGTCGCCGCGAGATAGACTACCATTGGGTAGTCAATACCCAATTGGTACCATTTGGTACCCAGTTGGGTACCATTGGGTAATAAATAAAAGAGGGATGGGTATTGACCCATCCCTCTTTTATTTATATAGTTGATGGTAAAAATTGGAAAGTCTATCTCGCGACGACATACTGACATACCAATCATGTGCTAAGCGTACAGGTCTCAGCAAAAGCGAGGAAGCGATTGATAGCTCGGCTATAAAAACGAACAAAAGATAATCGCTCCCGTGTACTCGTAAAGATCAAAGAATGAGACACGGCGACATTTGTAGTTCACTTTTCTTGGGACCAATGACTTTATAACGTAACCTATGCAAAGTGGCCGCATTTTATGACGCCAATCTGCAGAAATCCCGCCTGCAATCCTATAAACTATAGATCAATTCTCATCAAGCTTTCTCCTTTCCAGCACCCAAAGTATTCTCCCTCGCGTTCTCCGTGATAAAGAAGTTCATGCACGAGTACACCCTCTCGAAGATCCGGATCTACGGCACCGACACCAAGAAGTGGCAGGCGCAGGTCCTCACTCTGATCGACAGGGATCAGCTGCCGGCCCACTATGGAGGGACCGTTGTGGACGAGAATGGGGACCCACGGTGTAGTCTTATTGTAAGTATTCGGAGTACCTACTACCTGTAGTCTTGACAGATGTAAGGAGCCTTGTGCCAAGAAGTGACAGGAGCAGGTCCTCACTCTGATCGACAGGGATCAGCTCCCGGCGCACTATGGAGGGACGGTTGTGGACGAGAATGGGGACCCAAGGTGTAGTCTTATTGTAAGTACCCAAAAGTGCCGG
Source organism: Thaumatotibia leucotreta (assembly GCA_025490895.1). Lineage (NCBI taxonomy): Eukaryota > Metazoa > Arthropoda > Insecta > Lepidoptera > Tortricidae > Thaumatotibia > Thaumatotibia leucotreta. The sequence continues at coordinate 3,783 of JALPQI010011218.1, read as the reverse complement.
CCAGTCCGTATTTTACTACTCCATGGCTGGATACATCTATCCAAATTCCAAGTAGAATCGGATGCCAAGAAGTGGTAGGTGTAAGCACTCAATCTGATTGATAGAAATCAGCTGCCGGCGCACTATGGAGAGACGGTTGTGGACGAGAATGGACACCCAAGGTGTAGTCTTATTGTAAGTATTCGGAGTACCTACTATAGTCTTGACAGATGTAAGGATCCTTGTGTCAAGATTTAGTAGGCGCAAGTCCTCACTCTGATCGACAGGGATCAGCTCCCGGCGCACTATGGAGGGACGGTTGTGGACGAGAATGGGGACCCAAGGTGTAGTCTTATTGTAAGTACCTAAAAGTGCCAGCCAGTCCGTATTTTACTACTCCATGGCTGGATACATCTTTCCAAATACCAAGTAGAAACGGGTGCCAAGAAATGGCAGGTGTAAGTCCTCGCCCCCGCAACAATTCGAGTGTATGAGGTAAAATGTATCGACAGTTGAGACAGTAAATTCCTCCACGGTTCACAGATCTTTGTAGTGGTGTCAGAAATGGTTGAGGAAGTCAAAGACTATGAGCAAGTGCTACAAACCGACGCAGATTAATTGACTGATAAAGATCAGAAGTGGGATGAAGAGGGGTTACTCTCAAGCATATCCAAATAAGAAACTCATTCTTTGTGGCAAAAAGTCATCATTCAGACTCTTTTTAACTTAGATGATTTAGGGTCTCACCAAACTAGTCGACGCCGTTTCGGATAATCGCGTACGGAAAAAGCTTTATGTCAACGCAATAAGAGCGAGGACATCGTAAATCGGCTCGGCCCACGCGAAACGACGTCTTTCGACGGGAAAACGGCGTTTTGCCATAAAGCTGTTCGCATTCGTACCACCCCGTTTGCAGCCTAACGCACACGTTCGCATTCCTAAATCTCCTAATACCGCCGTACGGTGCCGCAAAGCGCCGAACGGCTCCGATCACGGCCGAGTACCTACGATAAGGACCGGTCAGAGCTGGCGGAAGCCGTTCAGCGTCTTCGACGGCCGAACATAGCTGACGACGGCCGAAAAGAGCCGATGACGGCCGAAGTAGCTACTGATGCGTTTGTATTTATTAATTTGAATTATTACCCACATTAAAATCTGCAATAGATCTGATAACACGAAGTAATACTGTCGAAATCTTACACGTCTGTTCAATTTCAAACTAGTTACTAACAACTAGTCTCCAAAAATGAGATTTACGATTGCCGATCACCCGTTGTCCTATCTATCTGTTCGTCGGACTCAGCGGCTGTACGCGTGCTGTCTGACGTCTCGACGGCAAGACGGAGCACGGGAGAGCCGACCGCCGCTTTACAACTGTTGCGGTAGCAAATCGCAGCCGATCGAGCGTTTCGACGGCCATAAGGAGGGTGAGACTGCTTAACGCAGGTGTTCAACCGCGGAGACGGTCGATCGGCTAAATGCGAATAGTGTGGTGTAAAACACTCGGCGAAAGCCGACTCCGCGTCGATTGGTTTGGTGAGACCCTTACTATTGCTCCTTCATAGGTTTGACCATAACTTCAATGGGCAATAGAGGCTTGTTGTATCCGATTTTAAAACCGTGTAGTTACCTACTTGCCAATGTATCTACATTAAATTGCCCCATGTCTTAATCTTTCAGGTAAAACCAGGCGGCAAGGTACCGAAGAGCTACTACTCACGAAACTGTGCGGGGGATTCAGAGAAAGAGTTCAAAAGAGTCACCATCAAGACCGGGGAGAAACACATCGTCGACATGTTGTGTGGTGAAGGGGAGAGCGTGCTCAAGTAAGTTATAGTCTTAGTAACCCCGTTGTTAACGATATTTGAACAGCCGCCATCAGATATGTCTGAGCGGCCAGGGTGCTCACAAATATCTGAGCAGCAGGCCTATACAGTGTGTGGCCTACAACCGGGGAGAAAATTTAAACGGTGCATTAATAAGCTGATCAACAATCATTTCCACATATTGTAATTAAAAAAAAAATTGTAATTTTTAGTTCATGTATTTTTCATTATTATGGGTTCATTTACTTGAATTAAAAGTTATCAATAACTTATCATTTTTGAATCATTGAAAAATGTAATTTTTTTTTTTAAAACCGTGACAAATTAGTGTAAAAATAAAAACAAAATTATTGTTATGAGTTATAATGACTTCGTACCATACTATCAAGATGTCTTGCGACTGACAAGCTACGACATCGTGATATTCGTGATGCCAAGATCCAGTACTAAAGGTCCATAGCTTTGAATGACAATATCTCCGAACTTAACCACTTTGAAACACCGGGACCTTTACAGGATTATTGCCGATAGTCTAAGGAGTCACTCATTTAATTTTTCTCCCGTGTTAAAGGCCACACACTGTATATATAATGCCTATATAGCTAAGCTGCCATTCTACAATCGTCTATAGTATAGACTCTATACGATAAGCGATATGTCACGTGATCATAATAATGTATGGAAATGATCACTTGACTTTTCGTTCGAATCTGTAATAAATATATTATTACCAATCGCTTAAATTATCGTATACGATTGGCATCTTGGCTAGGTCTGCTGGCTTTATTGTGATAGCGTTAGTGCTTGTTCAAATATTTTTGAACACCGTGGAGAATACATTTGTCGCCACCCCAACTCCTCCTGCGGGGGTGTCGTAAGAGTCGACTAAGGGATTCACTATGACTATATCACTGACCATTCTTTGATAAAAGACTGATGATGGGCAGCAGTGTCATCATAGTGGACACATTACTGCGATCGCCAATCCGCTTGCCCAGCGCGACGATTATGGGCATTTACCTCCTAGTGCGTCTATATGCATAGTTAATAGGAGAGGATTACGTCCAGCAGTGGACTAACATAACATAAGCTGATAATGTGATGTGATTCTACAAACAATTGTCAAAGATGTTGCGTCGAAATATGCGCGGTGTTATGAATTCTATGTCCTGCCCATCTTGGCTCAATTGCACAATTGTTTTTAGAGCCATTTTTGAGCTTACGTTAGATGTCCATGTTTATATCGTCGGTTGTAATATGAAATAATGTAACCACCAAAATGACGAAATTGAGTTAAGTATGCCGTTTGACTGCAAATTTCATGCTCTATCGAACGGTGTATACAGGGTGGAAAGGGACGACGTTCCTTCCCGCTAACGACCGAGTGTACCAACCATTACGATGAACTTTCAGTATGGGACCAACATCGAAATATTAAAAAAAAATATGAGTCCCTCATACAAAGTGAGTAATCAGCATACGTCGCACTCTAGCGGGCAGTTTCGTGGCAACGTAAGGTTTACAAATAAAATCTTAACTTACGAGTATTGAAATGTATTTAGTATTTGTAACAGTTTATTTGAATTCATTGAAAAGAAGCAAAACGTGTATTCGCTATAGCCTGCGTAGAAGAGGAAGTGAAGTTTATTCATAATACACAATTACACATTTCTTCGAGATAAAAAATAACATACAATTTTTGCAAAATTCGAATTTGCCAATGCAGTCTTCCTTCCCATTCATGGCCACGCTCCAACGCACGAACACTTCCCGCCGGGCCACCATACAACGCGATTTTTGCTAAAACACACGACTCAGCGTATGGGTCACGGGCCTGGCGCGTACGCTTAATAAACTGCCGCTTTGAAACCGGCCAGCGGGACAATGCTATGCAACATTTTAAGTAACCATTTTTTTAAACGACAACTTGTATTACTATCGCCACGTTATCAGTGTTCACCTTTGTAGATCTTCCGAT